>SNQJ01S0091528.1:56075-70809 GCA_010110895.2 Picea sitchensis | reverse complement strand
AGTGTTGTATGTTGATGACATGTTGTTGGTAGGAAATAACATGGATGTTATCAAGGAGGTGAAATCATAGCTATCCTCCAAATTTGACATGAAGGATCTCAGTGCTGCTAACTTCATTCTGGGAATGGAGATTAAAAGAGATCATGCAAAAAAGAAACTATGGTTTAATCAAAGAAAATATGTTGAGACGATATTGCAGAGTTTAATATGCATGGAAGTAAACCGATCAAGGTTCATATTCCTATAGGTGTAAAGTTATCTGCAGATCAATGTCCCAAGACACAGGAAGAACAAGAGGACATGTCCCATGTTCTGTATGCCAATGTAGTTGGCAGTTTGATGTATGGAATGGTCTATACTAGACCAAACATTTCACATGTAGTGGGAGTTTTGAGCAAGTATATGTCAAAACTAGGGAAGGAGCATTCAACAACAGTAAAGAGGGTCTTCAGGTATCTTTGTGGCACTACCTGTTATGGATTGTGCTACCAAGGAAGACCAGGATTGGACAAAGTGGTGGGCATACATGGTTTTTTTGATGCAGATTGGGCTGGAGATCTAGATCACAGAAGATCTACAAGTGGGTATGTGTTTAACCTATTTGGAGGAGAAATTAATTGGACGAGAAAAAGACAGGTTGTAGTGGCACTCCCAACTACAGAAGCTGAATACATGGAAGCCACTCATGCAAGCAAGGAAGTAGTATGGTTACAGAGATTGTGTTCAGGTATTGGGTTGGTACAGCAAGCAGTGAGATTAGATTGTGACAGTCGGAGTGCAATATTCCTAGAAAAGAACATCGCTTATCATTCGAAGTCAAAGCATTTTGATGTTCAGTATCACTTTGTGAGAGACATGGTTGAATAAAAGAGGGTGTTGCTGGAAAAGGTTGACACTTTGAAGAATGTTGTAGATTCATTGACAAAGTCTGTGAGCACAAAAAATTCTCCTGGTGTAGAGTAACAATGGGCATTGATGCCCTGGATTGTTGACTATATAATCATGTGGACCCTTGGATGCAAAGAAAACAACAAGTGGGAGAATGTTGGGTATGTGTTATATTCTTTACATATGTGTGTGTGGGCACGTCAGATTCAACAACTATGTCTGACGATCCCAAATTCCTTTACTCGTTGTGTCGTGTGCTCTGGGCACTTCCTAGGGGGGGCGAGGTATGCCCCCCCTGGTTACGTGCAATGCCCCATTTTTTTTTTATTTGGGCGGTATTTGCTATTTTTTATGGTTTTCTAAATTAATCCCAGATTAATGGATTAGGGTTTTGGTAGCTACGAAATACCTAAAAACATTTTATATATTGTATGGTAAATGGTGAAATTAATACAATGAAGAGTTGAAAGGTTTTATCCTGGTTAAGGGTTTTTGGTATAAATCTCTGTGTACTATGTGTATGAGACATTGATTAATTTTTGTTTTGCTTAAGAATCTATATGCATCGCTTTACTTCACAAGTTTAAAACTTACACTTCTTCGGTCCAAGAAAATACTTCCTTCTTTAATAATGTTGTTAGAGGTGTTTCTATTTGACCATAGTTCTTGACAAAATTGAGGTAATAGCTTTTAAATCCTAAGAATCCTCTATGTTTCTTCAAGGTTTTGGGAATTGGCCATTCCCTAATAGCTTTAATTTTTTTAGGGTCTACTTTTACACCTTCCCGAGATACAATATGACCCAAATATTCCACTTCTTGAACCCCAAAGGCACACTTAGAAGGATTTGCAAAAAATTGTTACTCTTCCAATAGTTGTAATACTCTTTCAACATGTTGTACATGCTCTTCCCAAGATTTTTTGTAGATTAGTATGTCATCAAAAAATACTAAAACAAATTTTCTAAGGAAGGGATTGAAAATAGAATTCATCAAGCTTTGAAATGTTGAAGGTGCATTAATAAGTCCAAATGGAATAAACAAAAAATCATAACGACCTTCATGTGTTCTAAAAGTTGTTTTAAGAATGTATTCTTGCCTCATTATGATATGATGATATCCCAAATGAATATCCAACTTAGTAAATAATTTTACTCCATGCAATTCATCTAATAATTCATCAATAACAGGGATAGGAAACTTATATTTGATGGTGATTTTGTTGAGTTGTATAGAATATGGACAAATATGCCATGAACCATCATTTTTTGTAACCAACACCACTAGTGAAGAGAAAGAACTTTAACTATGCTAAATTATTCCAACCTCTAGCATTTCCTCGATCATACATCACTCGATCTCACTCTTCTATGCATATGGATACCTGTAAGGCCTAATGTTAGGTGGTACACTTCCTAGTTTCAAATGAATAGCATGGTCATGATCTCGAGATAGTGGAAGACCCTTAGTAATTTCACCAAATACCTTGGAATAATTGTTGATAATTATTTGGAGATATGATGGATCAGGGGATATAGATGTTTGAACATCAAGTGAGCACAATTGTGAAATTATGCCCTGGTTTCCCTTGGATACCTCTAAGCTCAATTTCCTTGCCATTTGAGGAAAATCTCATGAGAAGATTTTGAAAATCAAAGGCCATTGGACCCCTAATACAAAATCAACACCTTCTATTTGGATGGAAATCATGGGGATATCTAGAAAATAGTTCCCCATGTTGAGATTAATACTATGGAATCTCCCTGAAAAATTTATGGCACCTCCATTTACAATCATTACTTGAAACTTTGGTACAAGATATACAAATAAATTGAGATCTTTAGCTAATTTCCAATTGATAAAATTATGGGTGCTACCAGAATCAATCAATATTGTTACCTTTTTATTTATTTATTTTGATGTTTTGTGGAGTAGCGATTCTATCCAATGCATGGAAAATATTGTTGGAGTGGTCTCTTTTAGATATGGATCTTGTGATAGTTCCAATTCTTGATCTTCTTCCTATTCACAGTCTATGTAGAATAATTTATTCTCACTGCATTTATGCCCCTTACTGTACTTGATGTCACAATTGAAACATAATCCTTTTTCTCTTCTTTCATCCATTAGTTTAGGTGTCGACCTTGTTGGTTTAGGTACGCTATCTTATTCCTCTTCATAGTCTATGTAGAATAATTTCTTCTCACCACATTTATGCCCTTTACTGTACTTGCTGTCACAATTGAAACATAGTCATTTTTCTCTTCTTTCATCCATTTGTTGAGGAGTCAACCTTGTTGGTTGAGATATCGTTTTCTTCTGACCCACAAAATGATCTCTGCTTCCAATTCTATACTTATGTGTAGCCCTATTTTTGGCATGAATATGATGAGCATTTTGCATAACTTCCACAATATTTGTAGGATTTCTTAAGAGAATCTCATGTTAAATGTCTTCTTTTAATCCACCCATGTAAACTTCCAACAAGTTTTCATCACTTATGTTATCCACCCTTGTGGCTAATACCTAGAATTATGAATTATAATATTCAATATCACCTAAGTGCTTGATTCTTTTCAATTGATTGAAGTAGTCTTGTTCCCAAACTTTCCCATATTGTGCTTCTAAGTCTCTTGTAAATAAACCCCAAGTTTAGTGATATAAAGGGGCTTCCTTTTCACTATCCATTAATACCATCGATGTGGTTTTATCTCAAAGTTCAAGGTTTCTACGTGAATCACTTTCTTATCATCCATAATATTATGTAGTTCAAAATATTTATCTATTTGGTTCACCCAAATAAAGACCTGTGTACCATCAAACTTCTTTAATTCAATTTTGGGAAAGTTGAATTTAGGACCCCCATCACAATTAACTCCATTATTGGAGTTATATTCATTGGTTGAAAATGGAATATTATTGGCAGCTTGTTCAACATGAATACTACCTTTATTTTCTTGAGTTCCTTGCATTTTCATATCTCCTTTAGGGAATCTCTCATCTAGAGCCTGAAAGATCACGGAATACATGGACTTTTGCATTTCCTTCATGGAATTTTGTATTTCTTCTTTAATGTCATTCTTATTTTATTCCATCTTATTTTCCATATCATCCATCTTCCTTTCCATTTATTGAATTTGTCTTTGTGATTTTACCCAATTATTAGAATTGTCACTCAAATCCTTAAGTTGTTCCTCCAATTTGGATAACTTGTTATGCATGTACTCATTTTCTTCTTGAGTCATAGACGAGACTTCTTAAGGCTTAATTGGTGGTGAAATATATTTGGGACCCATATGGAATAATAATAATAATAATAATAATACTCTATTCTATATTTATCAAAAATTTTGAATCACTAGAAACATATATTCCAATAAAAAGTTATGCCAATTGTAAGTTATGTACCTCTCAAACCCTTAATTTGGAATTTGTCCTCTCGACCGACCTTCCTTCTGATGTATTTCTGCACTTTCATCCCCTACGAGTCTAATTTTTTTTTTTGTAGTACTCTAAGATGTCCTCTCTGCAATTCCAAAGGTCTAACCAAAATTGGATGCGCCAAGAAAAAGTTAGGGTAACTTCCCCACACCCTGTTGAAATTTTGCCTTTCCAGGAGAGCGAACTTGTATATTGTGCTCTGCACACAATATTTGGTATCTAATTATGAAAATTGTACCAAAAATACTAAATAGTGTTCTCTTCCCAATGCAATAGGTCTCATGCAATATGGATCCTCACTTAAAAATATATGACGATTTTACTAGGAACACATGTTTGAGACTAGTTAATAGGACTAGTCTGATACCCTATCTTCCACAAGGTTTTTCTCCAAAAGTGTGATTACCCAAAAGCTGAAATTTTTACCAAAGATACCCTGATATATCCTATGAATAACCTCCCAAGTTTCACGGTATCAATCATCCCATAAATTGTTTTATAGAGAAAATGATAAGATCACTTGCTTGGAGAAGAAAAACCCTAGGATCAATGAGCTTTGATAACAAATGTTATGATCCAACACCTTAAAATTGATAAAAAATCAATAATTGCAGTACAATTTGAGGGGGAAACCTCCTTTCACAATATATCCACTACATAATACAATATGATATGAGATAATATGATCCTAATATTATATCTCATTCATATATATACATGAGACAAAGGGTTACAATTATTATGAAAGGGTGCAATGAAAGGTTCTATCCAATCTACTAGAAATGTTATAATTCAACATCTAGGGATTAATAAGGGGGTTTATACATAACATGGGGCTTTGTCTAGGGTAACATGGGGATTTTTCTAGGGCTTAACAATTCTTTAATTCACCTTTCTGTGCACAATTTCATTCTTCTTCCTTTCTGCGACATTTTCTTATTCATCTTTGACTAGAAATTTATTTCTTTTTCTTTTCTTTTTATTTTCCTCTATAATACACTATAATAGATATACTATGGTACACATATTGCACTTTTAGGCTAGTGCATGGAAGCACGATTGTCCCTATACAATTTCAACCAACTATTGTTTATGATCCCTTCCATGGTTTCCCCATTCAATTTTTCTAATTAAATAGCACCTAATTCTGTCACAAATATTATCACATATGGACCCAACTAGTGCATTTGGAACTTCCCAGGGTGCTGCAAAATTTTTCTATATTAGAGAAAAACTAATTCTCCCTTCTGGAACTTCTTTTGTTTAATGTGTTTTTCATACCATGCTTTCTCGTGTGCTTTTTGAACTTGCTGATGGAATCCTGCGACAAAATGGTCTTCTTATAATTCCACTAACTATGACAGTCTTTTCTCTATTGTGCTAGAATATGTAATCTATGTCAGTGTGATAATTCACAGACTCGGTACAATGAATTCCATGGGAATAACTGCTTCCTAGACATATACTAATCGAAACGGTGTATGTCCTGTCAACTTCTTACATGTAGTCCGATATGCCCATAATACTGCAATAATCCTCAAATCCCAGTCATCCTGATTTACATTACATATCTTCGTCAGTGCATTCTATAGAATATTGTTAAACACTTCCATTGTTCCATTGGACTGAGGATGATAGAGTGTTCTCTTCTGGTGATGAATCTGAAATTCATTTGTCAAAGTAGCAATCATTATATTCAATAATTGAGTCCTTTGATCACTCATAAGGATTCTTGGACATCCAAACCTTGTAACAACATTCTCAAAAACAAATCACACAACATTCCCCGTGTTGCAATATTTAATAGGTTTTTCTTCAACCCATCTGATCAAATAATTTGTCATGGTGATTATATATCTCGCTCCTAACCTCTTTGTTGGTGGGTTGATCATTCCAACAAAATCTACTACCCATTTATCAAAAACATGTAATGTAACTTGCAGTACGAAAAACATCTCATATCTTCTAGACGGCTTTCCAACTCTTTGAAATACATCACAGGTCTGAGAAAACTCCTAAGTGTCCTTATGAAGGGTGGGCCACCAAAGTCCTGTGTGAAACATATTTTGATCCATCGCTTTTCCTGCATAGTGGCCTCATGCAACTCCTTCATGTGCCTATGATAGTATCATAGGTATTTTGTGCTCCAATATACATTGCTGAAGAATACCATCTATTCCCAACTTATAAAAATTCCCCACTATCAGATGATAGTCTGTTTCCTTTACCACTAATTGTTTCTTCTACGTAGTTGTGAAGTCAAGTGGGGCTACTCCTATTCTCATGAACTAGAAAATATATGAAAAGTAATCATCAACCATCTATGTTACAAACAAGTGTGCATCTAGTAGATTCTCATCCCAATTTCCTGCATCTTCTCCTGTTAATATGTGTGACAAATGATGAGGTCCTGAGTTCAATTTCCCTAGTTTCAAAATCACTTCAAAGTCATACTCTTGAAATAGAAATATCCATCTTCATATATTCCCCCCCAACACTGACTTATTGACCAAGTATATCAACACAAAATGATCTATATACATCTTGAAATGTGATCCTAGAAAATAGTTCCTAAACATTTGTAATGCATACACCATTGTCAGTTCTTCACATTTTGTAGTAGCATGATTTTTCTCAGTAGTTGACAATTTCCTACTGGAAAATGAAATGGGATAGTCCAAACCTCCTTCCCCTAGCTAAGCTAAAACTGTGCCTAGCGTTATAGTGGATGCATCTACATGGACATGAAATTCCTTTTTCCAATATAGAAATACTGAAATCGACGCGATAACCAGTTTCTACTTCAAGGTATCCAAACTCTACTGACATTCCTCGTTCCATTGAAACTTAACCTCCTTCTTTAGAAACCTTTCCAATGAGACTGTGATCTATGCATATCCCCTAATAAAAATTTTTGAGTACCCCGTGTGACCCAATGTTGCTTTCAATTGTCGCACTAACATAGGCGGTGGAAAATTAACTATAACAACAATCTTCATAGGATCAACCCAAAGTCCTTGTTTTCATACTATGTGACCTAATAGGATTCCAAATGGTGCACAGAAAATGAAGTTCTTCAAGTTCAAAGAAATCTAGAACTATCTATATTTTCCCAACATTAAGCACAGAGTTTCAACATGTTCTTTCAACAAACTGAATATTGTCCAATCATCCAGATAGAATTCTAGGAACTTATGAATAAACTCTTTAAACGCTGCAACAACCAATCGATAGAATATTGTTGGTGCATTTTTCAATCCAAATGGCATGACTACATGCTGATAGCATCCCCATTTTGTTGGAAATGTTGTCTTATTTCTATCTTCACGTGCAATTTTAATATGATGATACCTAGAGAATCCATCAGTGAATGAGTAGGCTTCATGTTCTCCTACATTCTCCAACACCTTTTTTGTAAACGGTGTAGGAAAGGTATTATAGCCCTAAATTTCCCTATTCATGCATACATGGCCTTGGCCCTCTTACTTGCATATGTTTCCAAAGCACTGCTGAGAAGCTCTTCTTAAAAAACCATTTTTTAGAAGATGTATACACCCTGCACCATTACTGCCCACGTACATATGCTTGTTGCACCACTACAACTCTCATACATATGCATGTTGCACCATTATTGCCCGTGTATACTTGCAAAAGTTGCAAAAAGTAAAAAGTTGCAAGGAATTCGTTGAAATTTATGAGATATTGGTATTTTCCCAACTAATCCACCTGCTATAGCTTGTCACCCAACCGAATAACCATCATTTTGTCATATAAAAGGAGGTGTTGGGGTCTCATTTCACAGCTAAGCATAAGTACAATGAAAATATTTCCGATTTCACTTCCCCTCCTTGCCCAAGATATTGTTGCCTTTTGTGAGAAATTGCCTCAACATTCCCTCATTAGCCCCTTCTTCCCCCATTTAACCCATTCACTTCCATAGAAGAGATCAGAAGGTTGATAGAAGAATTTCATACAAGGTGCACTTGGAGCATGGTGAATAGGATCCCGAACCTAGTTTGCGGAATGGTGGCCAATTTAGATTGTAAAGGTATAATCTTTGTGTTATGAATAAAAGAATTACATTTTCCTGTCCCAAATGATGGTTTCTTGAATACTTTTATTGATTTATGCTTGGCATTCTAACACCTAACCCTAAATTATATATGGAATATCATTCTTGTAGTTCTTTGTTTTTCAATCTTTGGATGCAGGTCAGCCCTGGGAGGAGGCATGCAGTCAGTGGAGCTTCCAAGCGTGAGGAGGTCATCACCATACGTGGGATTAGAGGTATAGTTACCCAATCTCCTTTCTCTTTTCTTTCTTTATATTAGTTTTGGTATGTTTGGGGTAGTATAGAGAATTAATTATATTTTAGATGGTTATTCGATGTGCCTAAATTCTGAACCCTGGTGTAGTTAAAGGGGAGTTTTTCCCACTAGTAGAACTGGCGACCATACTAGGGGGTTTTTTCCTGATAGCCCGCGTCTCTGTTTCATGAAAGGTTTTTGAAAAAGAGGGAGTTTGCCTCTTTCCTAATTGAATTTCACACTTCTCATGGATTTCTTGGATCAATCTAGAGTCTCTGTTTACAGCCATAGCCTAGGTATAGGTTTCAGTTTACTTGTTTTCTTAGTCTTCTTGTCTTTCCTAACATTTTTAGCTTGAATTTTTAAGAAAACTGAGTTGCATTCATCAATTTCTTTTAGTATCGTGTATTCATCAGTTTCTTTTAGCATCTTTTGTTAGTTCTTCTTTGATTGGAAGAAAATATAAAAAAAAAAACCTAGTTGTTTAGGTCTCTTTCTTTCTTCGCATTTTCTTTGCATTGTTATTTGAAAAATAAAAAGAAATTAGCAAAGTGTTGTGTTTTCTTCTCATCTTGAAAGCATTTCAAAAGAAAAACAAGAAAGATAATCCTTCTTTTCCAATGTTCTTATAAGTTTCATTTTTTTCAAGAGTCTTAACAACATCAGTTGCACTACTGTACCTTGTGAGTATTTCAAGCCTTTAAAAAGAACGCTTAATCTAAAATACACTAGACTTTTTCATTTGTAGGGTCAAAAAACTAGTTTAGGGTTTTAGGGCCTTGAATTAGGTTGGAGAGGAAACTCTTCAAGGCCATTAAATAAAAAATTGGAATCTGAGTTAGGGAGTGCTTAAATCCAGTGTCGTAAAAGTTATCTAGGACCCCCCTCTAAAACAGGGGATAAACACGAGTTCACGTGAGGAAAGACAACGGAGATAACCCCTCCAAATTCATACTAAACGTAATGGGAAACACATATTGAGGATCTGTCTTGGGAGTACTACCAACTGCATTTTCCTACGAAGCTTTGTGTACCTCGAATTCGTTCGAGATCCTCTGTTATCTTCTAGATCATTTTCTCTCGATACCCTTGATATGTTTCAGACTTGCTATCCTGCTCATTGTGATCTGCCCGACTATCGACTGTACCCTCCTGGTGACTGACTGCAAGCTGGAAACTTAGTTTCCCATATTCTAGGGACTTACACGGGTGACTGCGGGGGTATACTGCAGTTTCTGGGGTAGACGTCGGATCATGCTTTGCAGAGTATACCTGGAGGGTGCTTCTATGTTCGAGTTTCACTTACACCAGTTAGTTTCTCTAGTGTCGATTGGCGTAACTATCCTTCCTACTAGATAGTCGTCTGCTTGATTTTATTTTAGGAATTTTTAGTGTGTGCTCTGTGCTCCCTAGTTTTCCATAGTGAGTCAATCATTCATTGCTTTGGGTCTATGAACTAAGGTGGTATATCGCTTACTATGTTGGTCATGAGGACTTTTTAATCTTCCGCTTAGAAACGTGGAGCTGCCTCTCTATAGGCATTTTTTTTTATAACATTGGTTCACCAGAGTCAAGGTGTGAGACTTTTATGGACTTGAAAGATCCTGCAAGGGGAGAACCTATGCATAATATCTTCATGGATAAATTTCATGACAATACCAACCAAGGAACCCCTTGACAAGGGGATTCTTGTGCTTTTCCTTTCTTTAGAATCATTGGTGTCCCTTTGATGGCCACTTTGTACATTCCTGGGTTGAATGTGGGATTTCTGGTTTGGTTGGGTACCATTCCAAAATTCCAAAATTCTCTTGACGCTTCCCAGTTAAGCGCCTTATGTCATGGGAATCATGTTGATGTTCCTTCATTAGCAAAGTCTTCTCCTCATCTTTCTTCCTTCCCCGATGAAAGTATAGCTATTAGTAACTAAAAGTCTAAATGAAATAAAAAGAGGAAGAATAGGAAGAATAAATCACCAACCTCTACGAGTCATGTTGGAGATGGGTCCTCAACCCCTGCAAGTCATGTTGGGGGCACGAACCTAGTCCATGCAAGTCATACTAGATTTCAATCACCAACCCTAGCAAGTCATGTTGGAGATAGGTCATTAACCTCTACAAGTCATGTTGAATACCAACACCCAACCTCTGCAATTCATGTCGGGGGAAAAAGTCCAGTCATTGCTAGTCATACTGGTAATAGGTTTGTAGCCTCTGTGAGTCATGTTATCAACCCATCACCAACCTCTGCAAGTCATGTTGGAGATGTGCAATCAGCCACTGCCAGTCATGCTGGGGGCATTGATTTGGCTCACAAACCTAGACGGATAGGACGTAAGCCTAAGTTACCTTGTAAGCTTTGCAAGGGAGATCACCTTACTCATTTATGCCTTGGCCTTCCAGAGGTACAAATATTGTGGTCCATGTGTGCAAACTCTTCTGATTCTGAGTTTTTTGAGGTTTCCTCAAAACCTATTCAACCTTTGGTTGATGAAGTGGTCGTGCCAATGCAATCTTTGCCTGATCCCACTCCTCTTTTGGGGGGTGATGTGCCTGTAGACCATGTTTTCATACAATCTACTCAACCGGTGGTTGAGAAAGTGGTCACGCCAATGCAATCTTCGGCTGATCCCACTCTTCTCTTGGAGAGTGTCAAGTCTACCAAAGTGATCATACCATTGTAATCTTCGGATGATCCCACTCTTCTCTTGGAGAGTGTCAAATCTACCAAAGTGGTCACGCCATTGTAATCTTTGGGTGATCCCACTCTTCTCTTGGAGAGTGATGTGTCTACCAAATATGTTTTTAGCATTTCTAGTTTAGTACTTTTAGAACAAGGGGGAATTCCGCTCACTTCGGGCACACCCCCTCCAAGTCCTAGGATGGTTTCCTTTGATTGGAATGACCTTGTTGAGCCTTGTCTTCCTTCTTCTGAACCCTTTCAAATAAGGGTTTAATTTAATTCAAATAACATTTTCTGATGTATTGTAGATGAAGGAGCCTCTGCAAGTAATTTATCCTTCTCGGCTTGGAAATCTTTGGGTTCTCTCGATCTTGTGTCTGCTTTGCATGAGCTGTTGGATTTTGACAGACGTCCTAGTGAATATTTGGGGGTTCTTCCTCAGTTGCCTATCTTGTTAGGTGGGAATAATGTCCTTGTCGATGTTATAGTGGTGCAAGTCCCGTTAGATTTCAATATGCTTCTTGAGAGTGATTATGTATATGCTATGAATGATGTGGTGTCTACCTTCTTTCAGGTGATGCATTTCCCTCATAATGGAATCATTTTCACTATCGACCAGCTGGAATCTAATAATCAACATCCTAATTCGAATTTACTTCAGGATGCCCCTTTATATGTTCCTAGTGTTTATGTAGACTCTACCACGTGGGAATCTCTAATGAGCATGCTTTGTTGTCTTTCAAGCTTACTTTAAAATTCGAAAGAAACATCTGACGAGACTGTATTTGTGATTTTTTATCTTGTCTGGATTAACTGAGAAAAGTAGCCCCCTGGAGTCTTCTTTAAGCCCTTTTTAGACTCTCTAAACATGAAAATATTATCGAGCGATCTTGTTGACCTTCACGCTCGCAAAACTCAAATTTGAAGGCACGTATTTCCGACGGTAGTTTACCCCTTTTCGGTCCGGACGATCAATTTTATGAATAAAGGTACGCTCTAGGAACTTCAGTTCACTAGAAGAGTATTCTCAGGTGTAAGTTTAACCCTTTTTCAATCCCGAGGGATGAAATCTTCGAAAAAGGAACATTCTCCTTGGTTTTGGTTTCTCACCTTTTTTCAGGCCTCGGAGATTACTTACGAAAAGAACCCCCATAGAGTCCATAGTTAAGATCTTTTCAGACTCCCTAAAATTGAAAATATCGTCGAGTGACCTTGTTCCTTCACACTCATTAAATTGGTCTAGAATAACATCTAATGGCATGAGATTAACACTTTTTCCATCATGTAGATTATAGTGGAAAAAGGTATGCCTCAAGAGATTCATCTCACTGGGAGAGTTCTCCTCAGTATCTTTTATGATTTTTTAGGCTAAGGAGACTAAACTCTGAAAAAGGAAGTGAGTCCATAGTTAATCTCTTTTCAGACTCCTTAAAATTGAAAAGATTGTCGAGTGATCTTGTCTTTGTCACACTCGTTAAAATGGTTTTGAATATACGTCTTTTTGGTGCAAGTTTAACCCTTTTTCGAGACGACTAGACTATCTTTGAAAAAGGTACTCCCTGGAGTCTTCTTTTACATTTTTCCAGACTCTCTAAATGTGAAAAAACTACCGATCTTACCTTCTATGGGATTGTTAAAATTACATTGAAGGGGGTTTCATTGCGTCTTATTAATCACATTTTCATCTCTGTATATTTGGCCTAATGTCAGCTCCATGTTTCTCTTAACTGAACCTTTGAAGCATGCTTTATACGCAAGCCTTGTAGCACTTCTTGCCTCTGTGACCTGACACCTTGAACCATGGAGGAATTTTCCCCGAGTGTCC
Organism: Picea sitchensis; assembly: GCA_010110895.2. Lineage (NCBI taxonomy): Eukaryota > Viridiplantae > Streptophyta > Pinopsida > Pinales > Pinaceae > Picea > Picea sitchensis. The sequence continues at coordinate 57,670 of SNQJ01S0091528.1, read as the reverse complement.
TTTTCCTGCACATGTCTCCTTTCTCTGAGCTTTAGTATGTTCCTTGCACTTGGAACTAGTATTCTTGCTTGTGACACTCGTTCCTCCTTTGTAATGTAGCATTCTTTTATTATTTTTCAAACCTCTTTAAAAAATTGAAAAAGACAAAAAAATCAAATATCCCAAAAAGAGGGGAAGGGAAATATGTATTCTTTTTTCGACAACACAAAGAGTCGCCCTTGGACAAATCAAATCCTTCTGTTTGTTATTCAAGAATTGGGATCTATTATGAACTTAGGAATTTGTTCTCGCTACATAGAGATGTGTCCTCCTTCGTTTGGTTACTCTTCCAAACACATGGAGAGTTTTTGTTGCCTCCTGCATCGTGAACTTATGTCAATGTCATTTTGTACGAGTATGATCATCTTCCATGCTTTTGTCCAAGGGAATTTTTAGCCATCCTAAGTTGACCTATCTTCATTTTGTCTCTTGACCTCATGAGTCGGCCATCATGAGAGTCTAGTCAAGTCCTGATTCAAAATCGATGAAGTTCTCTGCCTAATCATCGAGATGCTCATGTATTTTCCTAACGAGTTGTCTAAGACCTCATGGTAGTGATTTATGCACTTCCATTATACTCCTACCTGATTTTTGAAGATCTTGAAGTTGTTGCTCGAGCTATGAAGAGCTCATCTCCAACCATCGGGCGTCACTAGCTTCTTGAAGATGGATACTATATTTGTATATCTTTGAATTTGAGATGTAGATCCATTGTGTATTGCTCGTGGCTACACTTTATATAGTTATATGACATGGATCTACAGTGTATTTTATTGGAAGCCATGATTTATTTCATCCCGAGCATGGGTATGCTCGCCTCAGAGAGACAATGGTTGTTTTGCAGATGGCACCTCCCGAACTCTGGTCCTGGGCTCACTCAATTTTGTACATTGGTGAAGATATTGTAATGTATTATGACCATCAGTTTCCCTTCTGACCTCACACATTAGGGGGCATCTATTATAGCCCTAAATTTCCTTATTCATGCATACATGGCCTTAACCCTCTTACTTGCATATTTTGCCAAAGCACTGCTGAGAATCTTTTCTTAAAAAACCAATTTTTAGAAGATGTACGCGCCTTGCACCATTAATTCTAGTGTACATACACTTTTTTCACCACTACATCTTGTGTACATATGCATGTTTCACCATTACAGCCCACGTATACTTGCAAAAGTTGCAAAAAATAAAAATTTGCAAGGAATTCGTTGAAATTTATGGGTTATTGGTAGTTTCCCAACTAATCCACCTGCTATAGCCCGTCACCCAACCGACTAACCATCCTTTTTTCATATAAAAGGAGGTGTTGGGGTATCATTTCATATCTAATCACAAGAACAGTGAAACTCTGCCTGATTTCACTTCCTCTCCTTGCCCAAAATATTGATACCTTTTGTGAGAAATTGCCTCCACATTGTTGAAATAATGTAACTGCGAAGAGCATTCTTATTATTTTGTTATTGGATTAAATCCCCATTGTGGATTAATCATGTCATTATTATTATTTTTATTATTAGATTAATCCCCATTGAGGATTAATCAAGTCGGTAATTG
>SNQJ01S0091528.1:11158-44260 GCA_010110895.2 Picea sitchensis | reverse complement strand
TTATATAACCAAAAGTTTAAAAATCCCAAATAAATTAACATGTGTTTACTCCTTGGAGGTCACAAGTTCAAATCTAGAGGGGGGAAGGGTATGTATACCTTCGTAGAATTTAGCAGTCAAATCACTATAACACCAAATTTGTAGACTTTAGCAATCAAATCACATAGATGATGACGATAATGAAAACAATGACAATGTTAATTATGGTCATGACATTGATGAAGACAATCATGACAATATGACAATGACAAGGATGATGATTGTGATGACAATGAAGATGGCGATGATGATGAGTAGGATGTTGATATTTTTTTATTAACAGTGGTGACAATGATGATGAGGATGACAATGATGACAATGAGCACGATGATGAATATGATGAAGATGATGACAACGATGACGATGATGGAACTCCTATTCCTATTCACAATGATGACGATGACGACAATCAAAATCATCACTTGCCATCATCATCTCTTGTTTTTTTATTCCACCCCTCAAGAATGCCAAGGGCCATTTATTAACATTTTGTTCAAGGGCCATCTCATTTGGTGTTTAAAGACACAATGACGACTCCCTTGTATATTATACCCCTATTAATTGTAACTTATATGTTACTACGAACCAATCCCTTATTAAAGACACAATACATAGTGCACCTTACATTCACTTAGGGTTTGGAAAGGCTATAAAGTTCCCAAAAATAAAACCATTATCGTCATTTTGGTGACTAAAATAGTCACTAACCTTTTAGGATCATTGCTAATTAATGTTTTTGTTAGAAAAAGAGGATCGCGAAGCAACAAAATAAAAAAAAATGTGGAAATAAAACACATAAGATACACAATACAATAGAGACACATATATATGTGGTTCACCCAGTGTGGGCTACGTCCACCAGAGAAATTACCAGGTCCTTCCTTTATTATTATCCAACAAATGAAGGGGTACAACCTATAGCACACCCGATGTAACTTCCTCTTCTTTCTCTCATAGTCTCCCTCACTCAAAATACAATATTCGCAATGATACATAGTTGCAATACATTTCCCTCATAAAAGAGGGTTTCCTTCTAGGGAAAAAAAACCCTAACATAACTTCTATCGTCAGATCAATGACCTTATAATGAATGGTCTAGATTTACTATGAAATTACAATATACATTTTCAAGGAAAATTTTCCTTCGGGGGCTTCGCCCCTAAACCCATGTTGGGGGCCCGCTTGCCCCCATACCTTGCAGGGGGGGGGGGGGCAAGCCCCATATACACTCCCCTGCGTGGAGGAGTGTACATTCTTCTGGGATGTAAAATATTCATGGGGTATAAACACGGCTGAAAACAAAGGCCTTTGAATTAGTTATATAATCAGGCTCCACAACCAATAGTTTTCGCAACTAAATTAGTGACAATATTTCTAGGCTTGTCAGCAATTCCTATTTTTGTGACCAAACTAAGCGATAATCCCCTAATTCCCATCACCAAAAGTACCTCAAAATAATGTTGACAATCAATGATTGTAACCAGATATTTTCACCTAATGGAAACAATTATAGGTTGTGACTTTATCCTTCAATTCACTTAATGCCTATCCTTTTTTATTTGTATTTAAAATTTAGTACTAGTTTTTTAAAGTTGATGTTGATATTTACCTTAAATTATGTTTTATTTTGATTTACCCATACAACCAAGGTATTATGCCTTGTAATTTATCTTTAGAGATCCAAAGTTATTTTGAAAAGATTCTCAAGACACCACACCATAGGTTTTACATAGGAAAATGTTTTCTTGTGAGTGAAATTGGTGGTCTCGATCCAAGGTAAAAAAAACAAGACTTAAGACATAACATTATTTAGCTTTGGAGTTCATGGTCCATGCCTAGGGATTTATTCCATCACACATTCCCTATGTGATATAACAATGGCCATTTCAAATACATTTGTAACATGAAGTATGGTTCTCATGTTCTAAGGAATGATCTAGGGAATGGTCTAAGGAATGGTCTTATACCACCACACATGTCGTAGATAGGGAATATTTATCCTATGAGTGATATGTGGGCACCATTTTAAGGATTGATGCACCAAAATTAGTTCACTAGATCCATTTCATGTTATATCCCTGAAATATATGGTACTAGGCCATAACCGTTTCCCTTTTATCTCTTAGGATACGTACATATCCCAAACCACCATAACAATGGAATATGGTTGTAATTGTAAGGTTTCCACTACAACAGTTTACCAAGGCCAAAAGACATAGTTGTAGGCCATAAAATTTTCCTTTATGAATCAAATTTACCCTTTTAGTGATGATTAGGCCAAGTGCAGTCCTCCCAAAACCATTGTTAATAGTGTTTTATGGAAATTTCTCCAAAAGTCACCCCCAAAAGTGTCTTTAGAAATAATTTTCAAAAATCACCTCTAAAGTTTGAGAAAAACTATTTTAGGGGTGGATATTAAAAACCACTACCAAAAATCATATTTCTATGGTGATTATTTCAAAATTTGATCCAGGTGGATATCGGTGGCCACCCACCTTTTCCAACTCGCTCAAAACAGTTTTCTAGCAATTTTGGCAATTTACTATTTTTAGCAGTTTTTAACTTCCGAGGCCATTTTGAGAGCCTAAATGAAGGTTTTTCGGTATCAAGCTTCTCAATGATAGTCAAAGGATCCGATTGAGGCCCCAAAATGAATCTCCTCGACGATACATTTCCAATGGGCTATCGTGCACCTAAAATGAAGATTGTATGCAAAATTTACAACCCCGGGAAGTTGATGTACTAACTTACCCAAGCGTGGCCCACATGACTTTTGGCGCTTCATCTCCTAGGGTTAGGTTTTTGGATGTATAGGGTTTTTAACATTCTTGTTTATTGTAAAAAGGCCTTTAGAGCCTCATTGTAATCATATTCTTGGGAATGAGCACAACCATCACATCTCTTCTCAGAGATAAGCCACCACCATTCCAGCAAGTTTGTTTTCCGCTGCATTTTACAGTTTCAACTTATTTCCTTATTGAATAGAAAACTAGTTTTATTGTATCTCTGTTATTTTGTGTCAATAATTTTTAATAATTTGTATTCATTTCATTCTTCTCATAAAATCCATATCAGTGGTATCAGAGCGGTCTGCTCCTTGTCATCTTAATGGATGTCCCCAATGAGGTCAGGGTACAAAGAATTGGGTCTCGAGCTTGTTTCTCTTGAGGACAAAAGATCTCGCACACCCAAGCGACCTTTCATGGTAGGAGAAAATAAATATGAAGGGACAGGAGATCCTTTCAAAATGTTTCTTGAGGAATCCCTCACGCAAAAAAGGAACGAGATGATGGATAGTTTCACGCAAATCCTTTGGCGAATACCAACAGGCGACACATCTTTCTCGAACGGAGACGCCACCCCCTTCAAGGTACAAATCAACTTCAATATTCCTATATTTGAAGGTTATATAGACGCAAATGTTGTAGACAAGTGGTTGAATCTACTAGAAGGGTATTTTTCTATCCATAACTTTTCAAATAGAGAAAAGATTACTTTTTCACTCCTCAAAGTCGTTCCCTATGTCAAATATTGGTGGAAAAATTTCTATGAGCAAAAGGAAACATAGGAAACCTCATTATTTACAGTCATGACCACCTGGGAATCCTTCAGGGATGCTATTAAGGAACAATACTACCCTGTTGTAAGTAATGATGACTGGTATAACAAATGGACCACACTGCGGCAAGAAAGAGACCAAGCAGTGCTAGAGTTCACAAATATCTTCCATACCTTGCGCACCAAGATGGGTATCAAATATTTAGAGTGACATATGGTGCTCAAGTATCCCGGTGCTCTGCATATATACATCTAAACCGAAATGGAATTTCTGGATATCTCGTTATTGGGTGTGACCTACCGATATGTCGTCAAAATCAAGCAGAAGCTCAAACAAAAGATGTGGTAATTTGGGCCTTGGAACCCCTCACAGAAAAATCCAGGAAGGGGTGGCTCCAACCCATAGAACAAAGGACAGATCAAAGATGGACAGTATCAGGACAACCAATCCAAGCCACAAGAAAAGAAGGACACCGAAAAGACAAAGAAAGATATTGGGAAGTGGTGTGACTTCCATAAGAGCCCTTGGCATAACATTGTTGATTGTCGCTCAAAGCAGTCGTTGGTGGCTGAAGTGAAAGCCTCTTAATCAAATGTGGGTTCTGACTCTGAGTTAGAACCAGAAAGGGGAATATGGATCATTGACGTGGAAACGAGTGCCACTGTTTCTACCACCAATATCCAACTTGGTGAACCAGACAAGCCAGAAGAAGGCGAGTGCCTCTTCCATTCACATATGTGGGTAAAAGGCACCCCGTTGCACTTCATTGTTGATAGCGGTAGCCAAAAGAACCGCATCTCAGCAAAGGTCATCAAGCGATTGACCCTATTGACAACACAACACCCACAACCCTACACCATTGGATGGCTCTACCAAGGAAGCAATCTCCACATCATCCAACAATGTCAATTGTCGTACGACATCAAGCCCTTCAAATACGAGGTATTGTGTGATGTTTCTCCTCTTGAAGTTTGTAATGTTATTTTGGGCCAACCTTATTTATGGAAATGTCATGTTGTATATGAGTCTAGGCCTCGTAGTGTTATTATTACTTTGAACAAGAAATTGTACAGGATACCCGAGGCAGTCCCTCCTAGTGTTATTTCCTTGATCTCTACCAAGCAATGCAGGAAGGTCATCTCTCAAACCGGGAAATTTGTCTTCTTTGTGATTTCCTCTCAGAGTGAGAGAAATATCGCAGCCACATCCAGGACCTCTGCAGTCGATCTCTCCACACAACATAAGCAAGTGGATAAGGTTGTGGCAGAATAGTCAGATATCTTCTCCTCTCCTACCAAGGCACCTCCGCACTAACAGGTCAAGCATCCCATCTATCTGATCCTAGGTGCACCACTACCCAATGAGCTAGTATACCACCACTCTTTGTTATAAAATGAGAAGATCAAGAGTAAGATCCAAGAAATTATCCACAAGGGGCATATATGTCCCATCTCATCGCCTTGTGGGAGCCCAATTGTGTTGGTGTAGAAGAAAGACAAGACCTGGTGACTCTGCATTGATTATCGGGCCCTGAATAAAATCACAGTCTGAAATCGGTACCCAATTCCCTGAATCGAAGACCTCCTTAATCATATCATGGGGGAAAAACACTTCAGTCAGATTGATATGAAGTCTGGCTACCACCAGGTCCCAATAGAATGGACAAATGTATGGAAGACCACCTTCAAGTCAAAATAAGGTCTTTTTGAATGGTTGGTCGTGCCCTTTGGTTTGAAAAATGCTCCAGAAAATTTAATGAGGATGATGGAAAATATCCTATGAACTTTCACCAATTCGTTTGTAGTGGTATATCTGGATGAAATCCTCATCTACAACAAGACTTGGGAGGAACACTTGCAGCATATTCAGAAGGTTCTACACACCCTGCGACAACACAAACTATATGCAAACTTGGAAAAATGCCCCTTCGACATGGACATGGTCCATTACTTATTCTACATCATTGATCAACATGGTGTGCATGTGGATCTGGCCAAGATCTAGGTCATCCATGACTGGCCATCCCCAACCACACTCACTGAACTTTGCAGCTTCCTGGGCCTCACCAATGTCTATCGCAGGTTCATTTTGGGATTCTCTCATATTGCATGGGCCCTCAGCCAAGTAACGAGGGGTGGAAGTAAGGAAAAATGTGTGTGGGGCTTGTCCCAACAACAAGCCTTCGATGACTTGAAGAAGCATTTTTTCTCATCCCCAATACTTTCATTACTGGACCTACAACATCCATTTGAGATCGAGACAGATGCTTCAAACTATGTTGTGGGTGTCATTCTCACTCAACATGGACACCCCATGGCATATCATAGTGAGCCACTATCAGATGTTGTCTGTAAGTACCCTGCTTACGACAAAGAAATGTACTCCATTATGCAAGCCTGTCTCCAGTGGAGAGATTACATTCTTAGGAAGGAGGAATTCATCCACACTGATCACAAGCCACTACAGTTCATGCAGACCCAAGGAAAATTTCAGAATGACCGCCATCAGAAGTGGTCCACATACTTACAATAGTTCCACCTCAACATCAAGTATAAAACAAGAAGTACCAATCAAGTTGTTGATTGCCTTAGCTAACGTCCATTCGTGACACTCACCATGGTGCTAGAATCTTGTGGCCATCATACCTCTGGATGGACCCACCTCTACAAGACAGACCTGGACTTCTCCACCACCTACCAAATGTTGGGAACCAACTCATTGGTCACTAATTTCCATCTTCAAGATGGGTTGTTGTGTCATCTGGGCCATCTCTGCATTCCATCAAGCGAACACGCGAATATGATTTGGGAAGCTCACTACAATCGGGTGGCAGGACAGTTTGGCATTGAAAATACAGTGGTAGTGTTGCAGAAACAATTCTACTGGCTGAAACTTGGACAGGATGTCGGCAAGTATATCAGGTCCTACACTGCCTGCACTATTTCCAAACTGACCACTAAGAAAAAGGGAATGTACACCCCTTTGCCTACTCCTGACAGGTTGTGGGAATCCATCTCAATGGACTACATGGCTGGCCTCCCGTCCACCAAGAGGGGAAATGACTGTGTTTTTGTGGTTGTTGATTGCTTTTCTAAGATGGTGATTCTAGTCACCTGCAAGAAGAAAATCACATCAGAAGCCGTTTCCAAGATCTTATTTGAACGATTATGGGTAGATTTTGGGATCCCAAAAACCATTATCTTAGACTGTGAGAGTCAGTTCCTCAACACATTCTGGTCGATCCTCTTGTCACTACTAGATATCAATCTCACCAAATCCACTTCCTTCCACCCCCAGACAGATGGCCAAACTAAGGTCGTTAATCAGATGATCGTACATATCTTTTGCATGTATAATTAAAAACACCCCCACACATGGGATGAGAGTCTTCCCTATGCCCATCATAGCTAAAACTGAGCTCTGTATAGCTCAACTAGCCACAACCCCTTTCAAGTGGGGTTGGGATTCCAACCATTGGGGCCCATGGATGTTGCACTACCCCTGGTGACCACCTCGATCGATTCATCCCCTGCTCCACTAGAAGCTGCAAAGCCACCCATTTCATTGAGAGGATCCAACACATGCACCAAGAGGTTTAGGATATTCTACAGAAGTCTAATTCCAAGTACAAGTAGTGCCATGATCAACATCAAGTGCCACATAAGTTTCAAGTGGGAGACAAAGTTTGGTTGTACTTGTGGAAAGAATGCCTTACAAGACCCCATCAGAAGCTTCACCCACTCTGTTATGGTCCGTAAAACATCACCAAGGATGTGAGTGAGAATTCTTTTGATATCAACATTCCCCCTTTCCTTGGCCTGCACCCAGTCTTCAACGTGGATCTCCTTCGGCCATATTTCCCACCATTATTGGACACCTCAAAGATAGTAGAGAAATTGACACCAACATAGCTCAAACCTGGATACATGCAACAGGAATCCAGTGATCAGATTATAGACACACATATCAAGGGCACTCTACAACAAAGGATCTAGCTTTATCGAGTGGTCAAAGCAGGGCACCTCCTCCACCAAGGCAAGTGGCTCACCCGGGGCCAAATTCAACAAAATTTTCCTCATCTGATGGGGGAACTCAACGCAGTGGAGACCATTGCTTCCTAAGGAGGAAGGATTGATCCGGGTGTATACTAGTGGCCACCCACCTTTTCCAACTCGCTCAAAATAGTTTTCTGGCAATTTTGGCAATTTACTATTTTTAGCAGTTTTTAACTTCCGTGGCCATTTTGAGGGCCTAAATGAAGGTTTTTCGGGATTTAGATTCTCAATGATATATGAGGCTCTGATTGAGCCCCAAAAATGAATCTCCTCTCAACGATACCTTTCCAGTAGGCTATCATGCGCCTAAAACGAAGATCGTATGCAAAAGTTACGACCCTTGGAAGTTGATGTACTAACTTACCCAAATGGGGCCCACATGAATTTTGGTGCTTCATCTCCTAGGGTTAGGTTTTTCAATGTCTAGGGTTTTTTACATTCCTATTTTTATCACTGAAATTTTGTCTGCAACATTACATGCAAATGGTTATAGGAATACAACATCTCCAAACACCTATTAGTTCACCTGCAACACCAAAAAGACATTTCCAAGGGGAAAAAACTATACAACTGGTCAAAAAAATTGACATCCGCTAAAACAATAAAGAAAGCGTGCACACAATGCGCGGCCCAAAGAATCCCATAGAGCGCACAATGCACCATATGCGTGAATGTGTACGAGAAATGTCGTGCACTCCTGTGAACGACGCATTTATGGTTCTTGTTGACCCCTCACCCACTTTTGGACCATCTCCTAACTTGATTTGACCCTCAAATATGAGCTGAATCTGTATGGGGGGCTGGCCAAAGATCTAATGGTTCCCTAAAGAGCCCCTTGTCCACACTAAGAACCGGTTGGATATTTCATCAAAGACATGCTATAAAAGGAGGCCATGGGTGCACTAAGAATTTAAGAATCCCATAGTATTTTTATGTTGCCTCTATCCTCCCTCAAGAAACCTTTTTTCTTCTTGGATCATTCTAGCAACATCTCAATAATCTATTCACCTCACCTCTTGAGGGAATAGGATTGGATTTCTTCACCATTTTCTTTCTATTTTATCATTGTAAGAAGAGCTCTCAAAAAGGGGACTCAAGAGCCCTCCCAAGGAGGAAGAGAGGATGCATAAGTCCTCCTTTCTCTACGATGTTTTCCAACTAATATAGTTATCCATTGGTGGCATAATCATTGGTCATTTGGTTGATTGATTTTGGTTCAAAGTTTCTCATGCATTTTAGTTTTATTTCCTTAGTTATTTCCTTAATTGTTTCTAGCTTAGTTGTTTGTTTATCTCATGTACTTGGATTGTTTAATTCATACAGTAACCTTTGTCTTGTCTAGTAGGCCCAACTAGACTTGTAAGTGACCTTGTTTTTCTCACCCAGGTGACAAAACAGACACAACAGATTGACGACCATACTGAGGATAAGGTATCAATTTACTCCCTATTTGGGTTGTTTGAGCACTTCTTTTTGACCAATTTGCCTTGCAGGAACCATAACCGGCCTAGCCTTACCCGTCAAGAGCTAATTTTGGATTTGGAGGAGGAGAATTTGACTTAAAATCCCCCCCCGACATGTATCAGAATGTGCGTGGGTGTTCCATCCCACAGACGCGTATTCTGAGCATTGTTCGCCATCAACACTTCGTTTCGCTACGCAATGTGCGCCAAAAGGTCTTTGGTTCTCTATGCATTCAGTGCATTGTGCACCCACCACGCCTCTGTCTGAACTGTAACCCATGCATCTATCCAAAATTCCACAATTGTAATATTTTTTGTGATGTTTTGAAGGCCCCTAGCCTTCAAAATATTTCTTTTATTCAATTTGTAAATGCAACACACTTAGATTCCCTTACCACATGAAGGGTTAGTCAAAACATAGGCACTTAGGGGGTTAAAAAGAACCATATTTATCCTCTTTTGCTTTGAGTTTCCACATGGATGGCTTGTTTTGATTGTAAAAATTAAGTCGAGAGTCTTTACTATCACATATAAAAACACTTGCATTGGGACCAGAAACCAACTTTAATCATTGAGTATTCTCTTATCTCGCACCATAGAGCGGTATTGAGAATCGGAAAAGTGATTAAGGGGACATTTCATCTCCCTTAGCAAAATATTTAGGAGAGGACAAACCCCCCCTAGGGATCCTCTTAGTTTCTTTTTAAACATCTTAAATTTGTAAGGACTCATACATGCACACATGTTGCAAAAATAGAATAGTTTTTGAAGCTACTTTCTTAGTTTACATCACTAGGAGAGTTTAAAGATCAAAGTAACAAGCCCATACATGCCCACATGATTGCAATCTAGGACAGTTTTTCAAAGCTTTCTTAGACTAAATCACATTAGGGAGTTTAAAGGATTGATAAGGACCCATATGTCCACATGCTAGTTCTTTAGGGATTTTAAAATTCCGTAAGGTTGTACCAACGACATCTATTAAGATAGGTAATCAATATTTGTAAGGACCACAGGAAGTCCACATGATGCAAATTGACACCTAGATTATTAAAACTTGTAACATTTTATCACTTTCTCACACACAAAGTCACTCTTCAATCACATAATTTCATCTTGAATTGTGGAGGTTGAAGTAGGTCTCCTCCAAAAGGATTTTGAAACCTCCCACTATTTCTTGAAGAAATTATCCACACCCACCTAATTCAAACGAGATTGGTTCACACCCCCAATCTTTCAAAACAACCACGTCTAAATTTTTTCTAACAACTCACTAAGTTTGTCTCCACAGAAGGTGCTAAAAGAATTTTTTTAGTCTAGGTAGGATCTTGGGGGTAGGCATCCAAATAACCCCCAGTTATATGGTTCTCACATCTTCAAACATTAGAAGTTGACAAATAGGTAATTGTAAAATCATCCAAGTCAATTTTTTCTAACACCATAAGGTAGGGAGATACCTATGAAGGGTCAAAGGTCGAGGTTCGGTTGTTTTGTGTGACCCCCTTGAGTCACCCAACTCTTGGAAGGGATCCATCCCGTGACCCATTTCTGAGGCCGAAAATCTAAATGCCACACTTTGATCGAGGTACCTAGTGACCAATTTTAGGACATCTACCCAAGTGGAAATTGGGGGATGCAATTGCACCTTGATCAAATTTTGTGTGGCTATTGGGAAATATCGCCAGCTCTTTTTGGATATGCACCCTCTACCCCTCATTATAACTGATTGTTTCATCCTTCACTTGTTCCTCTTCCAGTGGCTTTAGACCCCACTATTGAGTGCTATTGGAAGGTCCAATGCTATTTGAGAGGAAAGAGGTTACGTATTTTTAAGACACGAGTAATTGTTTTCTTTGTTCTCCCATGCAAACCAAATCCAACTACCCACATGTATGCTTCTTTTCAATTGATTTATGTATGATGCTCATTTGATTACATGCGATTGTGAGATATATTGTGAAGGTCCAAATTATACAAGTCTCTTGTTCATTTATTGCTCTCATCACCATTTGCACACATTCACTTTGCTAGTTGGACATCATAGGGGACCCAGAGAATCCTCGTCATTCCAGACGCTTGCAAAATCTCCCTCCTATCCTAAGAGGATTTCCTAGTCTTTCCAACTCACCAACCCAACCCTCTCACACCCTTGTGAGTGCGACTATTTTGGGATCAGCTTTACTTGGGTCCAATTCCCAAATCCAACCATACACTAGCTCTCCTTCACAAGGAGGCGGGGGGCAAACTTATTCTCAAGGGAGAGTTACAACCCCACCAAACCCCCCTCAAGGGTTAGGTACACAACCTTCTCACACCATGGCTGGAACTAATCCTTGAACACCACCCCCATGCCATATCTGACGTCCCTCAATATCCATGATTTGAGTAAACTCATGAATGACCCTATATTTCATGACCCCACATGGCCCAATATGCCTACCAAACTACCTTAAGACATTCACAAGTTTGAAGGAAAGTTGGGAGAATATCCTGCCAACCATGTCACGACCTTCCACTTATGGTGCTCCTAAAAAAACATCATGGACAACTCTGTCCGCTTAAGTTTATTTCAGCACACACTCATTGGTCCATCAACCAAATGGTATGTGGATGAAACACCAGGGTCTCATATGACTTTTGAATCCTTGGCAAAAACATTTTTGATCCTCTTTCAACTACCAGTTCGTCATGACAATGTTCTAGAACTGATCTCTGAGTGTAAACAATCCTCAGCCATGCATATCGTCGACCACATTCATGAATGGCATCGATGATGTAGTTATGCAAAGCCGAAACCACCAAAGAACAATGCCTCTATTGGTTTCTCAGATCACTCATCTCTATCCTTGTTAAAGATGTGGCCTCCACCTTCCCCCAATATGAAGACGAATCCCTCAGCAAGGCTCATTAGTACAACCTCATTTATGCTTAGTCGGGTTACTTATACACAGTAATACCTAACGCACCGAGACCCATACCATTCGGCCAGGACAAGCCTGGGATGTCTCATGTGACAGATGGATTGATTGGTACCACAACACACCACAATCCATACATCCAACCACCACCTATGTACGACACCCCCCAATATCCACCGATGTATGGAGGGCCACCTTATTACCCTCCTCCCTCTTATCAACATCCATACCATGTTGCCCCTCCTCTGCCCATAAGTGGACCCTTGCTGAAACCCATGATGCGCCTGACCTCTCAACCAACTTCAGGCACCCCCTCTACCTCATCTTATAACCTGGGAACTAGTGAAATCGCTATGCCTTCCTATGCACCCCACAGATCATTGACAAAAAATAATCTGTATTTTCCATTTCCCGGTCCTCCATAGCCAATTTGTCCTCCACAAGGACAAACACATGTTGGTGTTAACTTTGTTCAGCCCTCTCCCATTCAGAAATTTCAAAACTTTGAACAAATGAATACGGAAAATTCAACCCATCAATCAAATAATGCCAAAAATAAAGGAAAAATCCAAAACAATAATAACACAGGACCAGGGGGAAATAACCCCCAACAAAAGCAACCTGTTGGGGGCAACCAGAACCAGGGTAACCAGAATCCCCAAGGGGACAATAAAAATAAAACGCCAAGGGAGGAACAACAAAAAAAACCTCTGAACGAACTTCTCTTGCGCTCTTTTCGGTGAGCATGGTCATTATAGTCACCATTGCCCCAAAATTGTCGAATTCAAACTGATGAAATATTCCATGAACGCACCACATCCTCCAGCACTGCCTACCCCTCAGCATGCCCCACAATAGTATTTGCAATAACCACCCCCGACTGTGTTGCAAAATCCTATTCCAAACCAAGGTGTGATGAATACCCAACAAGAGATGCATCCTGCCCCACCACAAATGGGACAATATCAAATCCATGGAAATTTAGCGAATCGTAATATCCTCCTAACTAGCGAAGAATAAATTCTTCTAAAAACACACAGTTGTCAATACAACGCACCCCCTAAATCTACTCCCACCACTTTGGAAGAAGTTCCAGCTACATCCAGAAACCCCTTGATGATTCCACTCCCTAACACTGAACCTACCATTCATATCACTCACATTCTTTTACGACAGAATGTCAACAACCCTCAGGCTAGGGTGTCACACAATTATAGTCTGGTATATGACTTGGCACAATCTCCTACAACCATGTCGGTATTGGAGGTACTCCAAATCTATCCAACTCTATGGAAATCCTTATTATCCGCCTTGGGGACAGTCAACCCAGCTGACACTAGACTCATCACATTTGATCTAGATTATGGGGAACCACGTCTCCCTGCTTTGGTAGCTTTTCAAATACCTGTTAAGATTCAGAACATCATGGTTCATCGATGTATCCTTGATGAAGGTGCATCCACATGAATCATGTCCAAAATGTATGGAAAAAACTTGGATCCCCTAAGATAATACCATCCGCCATCACTTTGAGAGCCTATGATGGACGACCATCCTCTCCTGAAGGGCTCTTTCAAAATTTCGCCATTGAACTCGGGGGAAAAACCATGCTTATCGGCATTAAGGTTATCGACACCCTAGTCGATTACAGCATCTTGTTTGGACGTAGCTACATGTATGTTATGAAGGTTGTGGCCTCTTCTGTGTTTTGAACGATGATGTTCCCCCACAATGGGAAAATTATCACCATTGACAAAGTTTCACATTACGAGCTTAACCACTCCTCCAACATTGATAACATCCTACCTCGTGTCCGCACTATTTCCCACACATATCCACTCATAGATATGGGCCCTAGAATTTTCAAAGACCCATCCTTGCTGGGGGCATACCATGGAGCACCACCACTCATACATCCATCTGCACAAGTGTGTGTCATATCTTCTAATGGAACTAAAATTGGGGATACCCTTCCTCCCACTGAGGTTCCCCCACCCCTCGTCGTCCCACTAGTTGAAGAATTTTCACCTCAAGAATTACCTGAAAACCCTATGACACCACTTATCCGTACTTTCACCCTTCCCCAAGGGAAAATCCTAGTTTGGGAAACCATCCCCCAAGCCATTACTCAGATTCCTTTC
Organism: Picea sitchensis; assembly: GCA_010110895.2. Classification (NCBI taxonomy): domain Eukaryota; kingdom Viridiplantae; phylum Streptophyta; class Pinopsida; order Pinales; family Pinaceae; genus Picea; species Picea sitchensis. The sequence goes on along the minus strand of SNQJ01S0091528.1, from coordinate 30,085 downwards.
TTCTACCCCCCATCGGGAGTAAAATATTTTCAGTTAGCTGCAACGCTTACCCTTCCCAACATGGTGCTCATCATCGTGGTATGGTATCTACACCCACCCGTGATGGTTCCTCAATCATCCCTCCCTCTCCAATCTATGGGAATCCCAATTCATATTCGAGTACTAACTCCACCCACACCACCCTCACCCCCACTTTCCAGCACCTCCACTACGACTGGGGGTAGACGGAAGAAGAAATATACCACCACTCCACTTCTACCCTAAGTTCAACCTCATTGCGCACTCTGCAAGAGAGAGGGACACCCCACTAATCGATGTCCTTCTCTCCCCAAGTTACACAATCTGATTCAACTCCCTCGAGCAACCACATCGCTCATCGCTTCACCAATCCCACCTATTACTACCACAACATCCTCTACTACAGGCAGTAAAGGGTTGCAAACCAAATTTTCATGTGCCATTTGTTTAGAGTATGGCCACTACACTCATCATTGCCCTGCTCTACCTCAGTTCCAACAAACGCTAATGGCAGTACGCCAAATATTTCAGCAAGACCCTTCTCCACCCACATCATCAAGAAACCACGTCACCAAAATCCATTATGTCATGAACTCCGTCAAAGAACAGATGAGGTTCCCTTTCTCTTTGTGTGAATCACTTGATCATTACACGTATCAGTGCCCTTCGATCATTGAATACATGCATCGCCAAATGGCCCTTATTCAAAATCCTCCAACCACCTCACTTCCTACGATGCAAGTGATTCTCCCTATTCCTTCTCCAGATATTGTTCACATCACCTCCCCTGAACTTGAGTTACTTCCCACCCCTCCATGGTTCATGGATAGGTTGTCTGAGGATTTTCCCCCAAATCCTCCCAATTCTCCGGTTCATTTCCCTCAAGAGTTCTTACCCCCGACCACAGTTTACAATCCAAAGTGTCTAGGCATTTGGTTTATGACAATCATAGCATCACACCATAGTTGTGATACCCCCTCTACATCTTCATCACCAGAAGACACTCACACAGTGACAGTCACCGATGTTACTTCCCCGGATCCCCTATATTCTCTCATTTTCCACTATGGTGAAGATATACTAGAGGAACTAACTACCCCCAATTTCCCATGGAACATGCCCCATCAAAGAGTGTGTTTTCTCTCACAAGAAGCCTTCGAACCTCCTATCCAAGCCTCCATATACGCAATTGAAACTAAGGATTTTATTCCATCAGGGCATATAGACTGCTTCAACAACCCTTTCCCTGCTCGCGATGCTTTTGAAGAAGGCAACATGGACAACATTTTCCCCACTGTTAAAATAGACATTTCCATCAAACCAGGAATCATAGAGGAAATCAACATTGGCACCGCATGCTCCATTGAGGAACTCACAACTTACAAATCTTTCTTTGAGGAATACTGGAATATTTTTTCCTAGTCATATACAAAGATGCCCGACCTTGATCCTTCTATCTTCGAACATTGCATTGACATATGGCCTGATGTCGCCCCAGTATGTCAAAAGAAACGACCACTTCACCCATACAAAGTCACGGATATCAAAGCCAAAATTGACAAACTATGCACTGTAGGATTCATGTACCCCATCGCATACACGTCATGTCTCTCCAACCTCGTCCAGTTAACAAAAAACATGGCACTATTCATGTCTGCATTTAATTTCATGATCTCAATCATGCTTGTCCCAAAGACAACTTCCCCACACCTTTCATCGACCAAATTATCGATGATTGTGCAGGCCATGAGGCCTTGTCCTTCATGGATGGGTTCTCTGGCTACAATCAAATCCAAATCCATCCAACTTATTAGTATAAAACCACATTTACCACCCCATGGGGTACTTTTGCGTATCGTGTCATGCCTTTTGGACCAAAAAATGTTGGTGCTACCGTTCCAATGGGCCATGATCTATGTTTTCCATGATCTCGCTCACATCATTCTTTCTTACTTGGATGACCTTACTTCTCGATCTAAGAAATGAACTCAACATCTAGATGAATTACGAGTCATCTTTCAACGATGTCGTTAGTATAACATCCACTTGAACCCCATCAAGTGTGTATTTTGCATGACCGTCAGATGCCTCCTGGAGTTCATCGCCTCCCAACATGGCATCACCGTGGACCCCCTCAAGGTCCAAGCTATCACATAAATTCCACCACCTAGGAATTTGTGCCAACTGCAGAGCCTACAGGGCAAAGAAAACTTTTTAGGACGCTTTGTCCCCGATTATGCCACTCGCGCGCATGGTTTCCTTCGCTTATTACATCACGATATCCCATTTCGATGGGATGAACATGCCCAAACCACTTTTCATGATTTAAAAGAAGTGTTATCAAATGCCCCATTGATTAGTCCTCCTGACTATGATCACAATTATATCCTCTACTTATCGGCCTCAGCCATCTCAGTAGTAGGAGTTCTCATTCAAATAGGGGATGATAGTCATGAGCATGTTATTTACTACATCAGTAAAAATATTTTAGGACCACCCCTGAAATATAATCATGAGAAGAAACTCACCCTTGCAATCCAAAAACTGTCTCATTATATCTTGCTTTGCACTACCAAAGTCATGGCAGATTCTAACCACATGCAGTACTTTCCTAGTCGCCGGTAAATTAATGGCAAATTTTCCTGATGGATCATCATCCTCCAGGAATACGACCTAGAGTTTTAAACTCCCAAAAGAAAGAAAAAACTTGTCCTCGCGAAACTCATCATGGTTTTTCCCTCGGATGCTACAATTCACCCATCAATATGAATTTTTCTGATGAACACCTCTTCTACATCCCCTCGGATGACCCTTGGTATGGCGACCTTCTCATCTACCTTTGAACACATAATTTTGGGTCTCATCTCTCTCAAGACGATTGTCGGCACATTCACCATTAGGCCCCTCGATACCTTCTCATTGGTGACATTTTGTACTGACGAGGGGTCGACACCACACTCTGCCGATATTTGACCATCGACGAAACAGACAAAGTCTTGAACAATTTCCATAGCGGCGCTTGCAGTGGCCACCTCTCAGGAATTTCCACCGCCCAAAAAATCATACGAGCTAGATACTTTTGGCCCACATTGTTTCATGACTGCATCCACATTGTCAAGCGATGTGACAAATTCCAAGTTTATGCAAACAAAACACAAGCACCACCCTCTCTTCTACATCCAGTCACCACTTTCGGCCCCTTCTGCAAATGGGGCATATATTTCATGACTTGCAATCCTCCATCTAGCAATGGACACAAGTACATCATCATGGCACTATATTACTTTACCAAATGGGCCGAATCCATGCCTACTTTCAACAATACCGCTGACATAGCAGCGTGATGTTTCTTCAATCATGTCATTTCCCATTTTGGAGTCCCACTACAGTTAGTCTCAGATCATGGTAAGCACTTTGAGAATGAGATCTTCATTGAACTCTCCTCAAGGTTAGGCTTCTCCCATGAGTTTTCCTCCTCATACTACCCTCAGTCCAATGACAGGTCGAGTTTGTTAACAAAGTCCTCAAAACCATGTTGCAACACATTGTCAACAAACATAATACCAATTGGCATCATATATTGTTTTAATCATTATGGGCTTATCACACGACAGTAAAAAATTCCACTGGTTTTACACCATTTCATCTCGTCCATGGGATCGAGGCCACTCTCCCCATTGAGTGAGAAATAACCACGTTGTGCACCTCCATCGAGATATCACCTGACACTGCTCCAATGGAGTAGCAGTTGTTGAACTTAGAGTCACTGGATGAAGATCATCGGTCTTCCTTACAGAACAATGAGGCAACTAACAAATGGTCGAAGGACACCTTTGACCGCCATGTCAAACTTCACTCATTTAGTGAAAGAGATCTCTTCCTAGCCTACAATATCACTCATGTTACTCTCGGTCATGGGAAATTTGAGTCATTATGGCATGTACCCTACATCATCCAACACTGCCTCACTAAAGGTGCATACATCCTGGCCTCACCAGAAGGCTATCCTCTCAAAGAAACCGTCAACGGGTTGTACCTAAAGAAATTTTACGCTTCAGTGTAGTAATTCTACACTAGGCTATCGGTTACGTTGATGGAGCTAGTTGTTGTGTTAGCACTCAAAATGTACCATTAAATTTTGAGTGCCTTCATAAAATTTAAGCTGGATTTGCTTATTTTTCTAGCTTTTACCCAATATCCTTTGGTTTCTCATCTTAACCTGCAACATGAATAGACTTTTTAGCTCTAATCTATTTCATCGATTCACTGTCCTAATTCTAGAATCTCTATTCTCAAATCACAAGCCTAAGTTATCAAATCATAAATCTCCCTTTATATATAAGTCTAAAACTATGAGGATTGATGGTTATTTTAAGGGCCATTACATGAATCAACTTATTGACTTTAATATTTAATATGTCATACTCCTATACTATATGCAAATCCTACGAGTCTAACATAAACTAATATTACATACCAAAGCCAACTCCAAGTCTACATATGCCAAATCACTAAAACCATCCTACATGCTAGCCATGCATAACTGAGTCAAGCCTCAGGCTTAAGCCACGAGTCAATACAAAGGCACCAAGTCGCATGCAAGCAGAGCCAGGGGGAAATTCCATAACATATATTACTATTGTGAATATCAAAAGGAAACTTCTGCAATTGTTACAATGACCATAGATGTCCTATGTGTGCATGGCTCGAGAAGTATTAGCTCACAGAGCATAAATGCTCAACACAGTTCATATGCCAAATCATTTATTGATATAACTTAGCCACAGATCAAGTCAACAAGTCAGGTGCAAAATCCCAGTTCACTTATTTCAAATCGCAGGTTATCTATTCTTGCATGATAGTCAGATATCATATCCTCTGCATACACAAATGGTGTTAATTGTCATCTCTTTAAACATGGAAGATCACTCACGCATATGTTTCTGAATCACCAAATCGATAATTTATTGTATAATCTTTTAGAATGATGATTCATCATTCTTGGCTTCGAAATTTGCAGAAGATTCTTCATCATCAATGGAAGGAGACGCCCCAAGTGAAGAACCAATATTCAATTGCTTGAATACATGATCAGATTTTGAAAAGAGAGATCTAGTGTAAATCACCAAAGAAACAAAACAACATTGAAGAGTATGCCAATGAACTCTCCAAAGTGAACGCTTGTTCCAGAAAAGATATAGAAAAAAAGACATTTATATAAGATTCTCCATCACAAAGGATATTAGAGAGAAGCTTGTGACATGGTTGTCACTAGAATATGCTTACATATATCAAGTGACATACATAACGAATGTTTTTCTTAAGACAAAGAAAAAGTTGAAGGAGAAGAAGAGGCACAAGTTGAATGCCGAATTGAAGAATGAAGAACTCAGAGAAACAGAGATAAATGTTCACTATTGTGAACCAGAACAAGGATCTATCCTTGGTTAAGATGAGGATGAAGAAATTGATGAGATAAAAAAATCTCATGTTTTTGAAACTAAAGAAATGTTTGTCAATGCAGGTTATGTAGGTATAGATGATGGAGAATAGCATATTGAAGGCATCGACAAAAGATTAACGTACAAGAACCAGTCTATTCAAGGACTCATTTTGAACCAGAAATATTTATGTGCTTGTGCACAGAGAATCAAATAAGACAATAAAAGAATTTGGTTCAAATTCTAAAAGAATAGATGGCAGCCATGGAGGCAAAGTATATCCATTTTGAAGATTTTGTTTTTTCCAAATCAGAGCTTTCACTGGAACAAGAATCGTATCTACAAATAGTTAGCTGTTGAAAAGCAGAGCTTTCACCGACTAACTAGCAATTTCAAGATAGAATAGCTGGTGAAACTGCAGAGAAGAAATTTTGGGGATTTAGAGCTCAGACAAAGCAATTTTTTGGGTCATTTAAAGTATAAGATGGTATCAAAGAATTAATCACCAAATTTTGAAGTATTTGGTTTCAATATTTTGTGGAGATATATGAGGTAAATGCTCACATGGTCAGCTAAGACTTTGCTCACAACTGGTAAAAGATTTCAGTTACTGAAGACATGTGTCTTTCCCATCATCGACACATCAGAGACACAACAAATGAAGAAGACCAGATGTTAGAGACAATTTTTGAAGACAATTCGATCTATAAGTAACTAAGATTTGGTTTAGCTTGTGGTATTCAGTTTGTATTCAGTTTTTCTATATTTAGAAATCTAGATCCATCTTTCTAGGATATGAGACATATTGTAAAGGCTATAAATGCCTATGATTTTGACATACTAAAGGTTCGATTTTGGATACAAAGGCCTCATGCTATTGTACATATTTCAAATATAATACAAATCATAGTCTTCTTTCACTTTTGATGTCAGACTTCCTTCCATTACTTTATTTTTATGTACTCTTATTCAAGTTGTCTTAACTGCTCATGATTGTCATCTCATTATTCAGTTCATAGCTTGATTAATAGTTATCTACATTGTTTATTAAACCCATAATTGTGTATATGGTTTATAAACATTGTTTTCTTCACCCACAGTTAAGCTTGTGTCTGTTCATTAATCTTTGAAAGCACTATCTCATTTGCTTATATAATGTTATTTATCCTGATATCAATCCATTAGGTTGAGTTATCCCATTGATCCACACATACATAAACACAAAAATAGTTTTACTTTAAGTTACCAAGAATCTTTGATGTACAAACTCAAAGAGTTTCTTGGAGTGATAACAAGCTGGACAAAGAATCTCACTTTGACTGCTTGGGCCCTCTACACCCCCTCACATGAGCTGCTCCACTCCAACAACATATGTTTGGTCTCAACAACCAACAACGAAGCAGAATACATAGCCGTCATTGGGTTCCTCGCCAAGGCCAATCACCGCCACATTCATCACCTTAGCATCTTATTAGATTCCCATCTTGTGGTCCTGCAACTAAACAATGTATATCGTGTCTGTGATCCTTGCCTCTTTCGCAAATACCTGAAAGTTAGACTCTTATCTCGACCTTTTGATTCAATTACATTTACACATATTCCACAACAATTTAATCAAACAACAAATAACATGGCTAACCTAGTGTTATATTGGCATTTATCATATCAAGACATCATCACACATACATAAAATCATCAAAAGTCTGTCACAACATATAAATCAGGCATCATAAAAACATCACAAATTATCATCACATGTAGACATCACAAATATCTCAAAAATGTATATATATATATATATATATATATATATATATATATATATATCGATCAATGTGTCATAAATGTTTACAAAATAGTACAACATGTACATCGCCCATAGGAAAGTGATCCCCCCTCACCCCTATAGGTACAAAATGGGTGTCACACTACCCTAGACCTGGCTCTCGCAACTCCTGGATCGGTTGACTCAAACTCCCGTAATATCCAAATCTCCTCTAAATCCTCTCGTCAACTCAATATGGCAGCAAGTACAAATGAGGTGGCATTGTGGGCCCCACAACCATATATAGTCCCTTTTGCCAAACTTCCACACCCCGTTACAGGAGCTCAGAGTCTCTTTTTTTCGATCTGTTTTCATCCATGGGATCAACGTCCCGCCGCCTCCACAGTCACATTCCCCAGGTCACCATCCGCACTTGGCCCCAAGGGAGTATTTTTCTCACATCATGTCCACATACACATGCTCATGTTCAACATTATCAAATAACTGGTATATGTTCTTTATCTTCAGATATTGTTCCCATCGGGTATTTGGTTTTAATGTGTGCAGGTACTTGGTCATCACAAACCCGTGCAACCCCTTGAGGTATATGATTGACACTGGCATGTAATAATTCCCTCTGAATATCCATTGCATCTCCCATTCATATCCTCCAACATTTTCCTTTAGGGTCCCTACATCCGGCTCTGCAGTACTATCACCTCCCCTGCATTTTAGTAGTATCACCTGGCAGCACTCTCCCCCACATGAGTTGTCCAATTCATAGTCCCCCGTGGAAATTTGGCACTCATGTTTCTTTCACCCCCTAGGGATGGGAGTCCCGATAGTCTTATGCATTTCCAAGAATTAGCCACATACTCCTCCTCATTTTTTCTAGCTTTCCCAATGGACTCCCATATTACCTCATCACGATTCTATTTTGGCTGTGCCTCCACAGTATCATTAACCCTCCATTTCATCCACAATCAGTTTGCCTCTCTACAAATTTCCTTCTATTCATTTACCTCATACATAAACCCACCAATGGGGCCCCCACCCTCCACTAGATATCTACGCAACTTGCGCCCTCCTTGGCCAAGCCATCTTTCATTGGGGCACCCATTTTTGTATTTGTACACTCATCTCAAATTATTCTTTATTTATTTGGTAATCGTAAAAGGCCTTTGTTTCCAACATTAACTTATATTTTTGTCGTCACCCTTAATGACCTTCTTTTCTGGTAAATCAACCCATGTATCCCTTGGTTGGGGAATTCACTATCCTCTACTCATATTGACATCATCCATAAACCCCGAGTATCCTACAGTCCATGTACCCATGATCTCTAAGTTTGTCCACTTTGTCATGCCTATGGCACAATTTAACCCCATGTCTAGTCGTCCCCCTAACACTAGATACAGTTTCATGGTTGATGCCAATCATCCTTCAAACATGCCCCCAACCAAGGGCAGTCTTGAGTCTTACCACATCTTGACTTTGTTCATGTTCCTTATCAGTTCCTGATCTTATCCAATGGATTTCATGAAGCCCTTTACTTCTTGGAGTCGCATCTCCTTGTCTGTCGACATGAACACGGTTTCTAGAAGGGAGATAATATCTTGACTCTCATTACCTTTATAATGAGGTGTCTTAGATGAAACAAAGAGAACCATCATTTCTCTCTAATATCATCGACCCCCCTAACATTCGACTTCAACAAAATCTCAGGGTCATCGACACTTCCTACAGGTGTCCTTGCACTTTTTCAGAGTATGTTCACCATCAGAATTGTCATCTATCATTATCAAACCACCCCGGAGGGTGCTGCAGTTATCTACATCAACATACAACTTTAGTTACTGTCTTCAATTTTTGAGCTACATGACACAAGCATGGGGCATGCCCACCTCGTTTGTATACAGATTTTATTTCTCCACCTAGAGAACGGTTTGTGTCCCAAAGTTTCCCCTCTCCCCTTGGCGGATCGCTCTTACAGTTCCTTTCAACCCTCTTCCTTACAATGATACTCTTAGTATAAGAAACATTGATGTATTTCGACTATACATATGCTCCTAACCTCACACATCAGGGGGCATCTGTTATCACTGAAATTTCGTCTACAACATTACATGCAAATGGTTACAGGAATACAACATCTCCAAACACCCATTAATTCACCTGCAGCACCAAAAAATCATTTCCAAGGGGAAAAAATTATACAACTGGTCAAAAAAATTGGCATGCGCTAAAACACTAAAGAAAGCGCGCGCACAGTGTGCGGGCCAAAGAATCCCATAGAGAGAAAAATGCGCCATATGTGTGACTGTGTATGAGAAAAGTCGTTCACTCCTATGAACGTCGCATTTATGGTTCTTGTCATCCCCTCAACCACTTCTGGACCAGCTCCCAACTTGATTTGACCCTCAAATCTGAGTTGAATCTGAATGGGGGACTGGTCAAAGACCTAAGGGTGCCCTAAAGGGCCCCTTGTCCACACTAAGAACCGGTTGTATATTGCCTCAAAGACATTCTATAAAAGGAGGCCATGGGTGCACTAAGAATTTAAGAATCTCATAGTATTGTTATGCTGCCTCTATCCTCCCTCAAGAAACCTCTTTTCTTCTTGGAGCATTCTAGCAACATCTCAATAAGTTATTCACCTCACCTCTTGAGGGAATAGGCTTGGATTTCTTCACCATTTTCTTTCTAGTTTATCATTGTAAGAAGAGATCTCAAATAGGGGACTCAAGAGACCTCCCAATGAGGAAGAGGGGATCCATAAGTCCTCCTTTCTCTATGGTGTTTTCCAACTAATATAGTTATCCATTAGTGGCATAATCATTGGTCATTTGGTTGATTTATTTTGGTTCAAAGTTTCTTATGCATTTTAGTTTTATTTCCTTAGTTATTTCCTTAATTGTTTCTAGCTTAGTTGTTTGTTTATCTCATGTTCTTAGATTGTTTAATTCATACAATAACCTTTTTCTTGTCTAGCAGGCCCAACTAGACTTGTAAGTGCCCTTGTTTTACTCACCCAAGTGATGAAATAGACATGTCCTCTAATAGTGATCCATGTCCAAAATGACATGGACACTAGATATAACCAATAAACACTAGACCTGCAATTAAAAAGATAAAAAAAAAAAATGAAATATGCATAACAGATAGACCTAACACCCTCACGGGGGATGATGCCTCCCTTACCCTAGCTATGTTGGAACCTCCCTTAAGGTGTTAGGGTTGAAACATACAAGGAATGAGTGGACAATATTGTTGATTATGGTGGTAACAACGATGATGAGGAAGATGATGATAATGATCATGATGATCATGATCATGACGATATGATGATGATCATGACAATGGAAATGATGATGATGATCATGACAATGCCAATGATGATGACTACGAAAATCACGATGACAATGATGATGATAACAACGATGATGATGACGATGAAAATGACGATGACGATGATTATGACAATGATGATGATGATGACTTCGATAATGATGATGACGATGACAATGATGATGATGATGATGACTGGGACAATGATGATGATGATGATGACCATGATTATGATGATGATGATGACCATGATGATGATGATGATGGCAACTAGGAAAATGACGATGATGACAATGATGATGAACATGATGATGATGATGACAATGACGATGAATATGATGATAAGGATGACAATGACGATGATGACGATGATGAAAATGATGACGACGATGATGATGATGATGACAATAATAATGATGATGATGATGAATGCGACAATGATGATGATGATGATGATGACCATGAAAATGACCATGCCGATATTCGAAATGATGATGATGATGACGATGACGATGACGATGACGATAACAATGATGATGATGATGCCAATGATGATGACGACGATGATGATGATGACAATGATAATGATGATGATGATGATGATGATGACATTGATTACGAATGAGACAATGATGACAATGATGATATTGATGACTATGACCATGACGATGATGACAATGATGATGGTGATGATRATGACAATGACGACGACGATGATGATGATGATGACAATGATGATGGTGGTGATGATTATTATGATGACTGCAACAATGACAACGATGATGATGATGACCATGACCATGACCATGATGATATTGACGATGACCATGACGACGACGACGATGATGATGATGACGACGACGACAATGACGATGATGACGACAATGATGATGACAAGGATGACGATGATGATGATGACCATGACCATGGCGATATTGATGATGAAAATGATGTTAATGATGATGATGTTGATGACGATGAAAATGATGATGATGATGATCATGATGACGATGATGTCAATCATGATGATGATGGTGACGATGATGATTATGATGATCATGACCATGACGATGACGATGACAATGATGATGACGATGACGATGATGATGATGATGACCATGACTATGATGACGATGACGATGATGATGATGAAAAATGTGAAAATATATAAAGATCACATAACTCCTACATTTCATCATTTCTACAATATCATTGATCATCTAAGTCTTCATCCAAGTCTACATCTGAATCATATGGTTCAAAATCGAAGTTGAAAGGATTGGCCATATCAACATCATCATCATCAAATTCATTTTCAATAATATCATCATCAATATGATTATCAAGAACATTTCCATCTACATCTGGCTCAACTTCTTCGACTTATTCATCTAACGGTACATCTAACTCATGCTCCTCTACAACTTCTTCTTCTTTAATATCATCTTCTTCTAGTACATTATAATTTACATACCTTACTCTTGGATCATATCTAACAATGTACAACCAACCTTCTTTACCTGAAACCTCTGAATAAAATACTTGCTCACATTGGCTTGGAAGAGAATAAGTTTGTGTACCTAGCTCAAACGTCCTTGTATTAACCATGGTAAATCCATTGGCATGCTCAATAACAATTATTTCAGGATCATGTTCATTCATCTGTAACCTGTACCATTTGACCTCGAACAGAACTAACTTGAAGGATTTAAAGTCACACTCGATTATATCATTCAAATACCCATAGTCTCTATTTTTGGATATTGTTGGATGCATGTCACTTCTACAGGAAACATTAGTGACTTGAAAGACTGCAATTATCCCAGAATCAGAGGTTTTCTTCTTATCATCCAACTTTTTGATGCGAAATTTATGTCTATTGCACCACATAGCCTTGTGGTTTTTGAACTACAATATGCCCCACACGTAAAAAAATGCATATTTGTCAATGAATAAACATGATATTTAGAATTAGTAAAACTTTATAAAACAAACACACCATGACCTAGATTAATAGAATGGAAAATAATTGAAACATGATGTGGGTGAATAATGTGCTTCCATGTTTATCTTTTAAATCATATGCTAAATCAATTTCCCTCTGAGTATGTTGGCACAGGGGCAGACCCAGGGTTCAACGCTACAACAACACACCAACAAAACCCTAACTACTGGCCCTTTCAGCAACACCTGTGAAGCAGATGAAGTCTCAGTCGAGGTAGAGGAAGGGGTGGTTGCAGGACTCAGATGTTTGAAACCTTAGCTAGGACACATATCTATGATTCTAGTATTTAACAGTGAACTCAACAGTAAACCTTCATCAATATCTAACCAATATCTACTTCGTAGATAAAACAGAGCATCACAACATTCACCCAGATCTAATGTATCTAAGAACTTAACATAAGAAATTAGATCAGATCTAGCAGATTCAAGCACTAAGCAAGTTCACAGAGGTTAGATCTAGCATCCAGCTTCATCATAAGCACAAAGTATAAACAGATCTATCTATCTATCTATGTCAAGCACTTAGCAGATAACACATAAGTACACCAACACATCACACAAAGCAGAGCAACACAACATATACGTGGTTCACCCCCACCCTGGGGCTACATCCACTAACTCTTCTTCTTTATTATCTTCTTCAATAAGATACATGCACAGAGCCACGAAAGCCTTACTCTGCATAGGACAGAAGATCTGTGCACCTTGCTAGATCCTCCTTCCTTGTGTTACAACACAAAGCCCTTCACAGTCTATTACAACCACTTGAACTTAGTTCTGCAAGTCTCTCATAGTATGCATAAAGAATTTACAAGCCACACTTGCACTTAGCACAACATCACATAGATGCCTCTTTCCCACTTCTCTAACATCGCCTAGACATCTATTTATATATTACAAAATAGGCCTAAGCATGGGTAAACCCATGGGCTGACATTCCCATACCCATTACATATTCCCAAATCCTAGAAAGGACCCAAAAAGGGGTTGAGATCCCGCGATCTCTGCTTTGTCTTGTGCTCCACCTTCGACAGGTTGTTGAAGTCCAAAATGGTCAAACTTGACCAAGGTTCTTTCAAACTTGCTCGAGGGCCAACAGGCCCCCAACACTCACCTATGACTCGTCCCGAGTCACTCTTGTGTAGGAAGTTCTCCTTTGAAAGCCTCGAGATTGGCTCGAGATTCTTCGACTTGTTGTTGTGCTAGGACCTCTTGTTCAACAAACTCTTGGATGACTACATCGTTCACAAGTCCTTCCAGGCATTCTTCAATTGCATTAACAACCTTCTCTAGTTCTGCTCCTCATCCTTCAACTTCTGTGAAAAATTGGTAGGACTTATCTTGTACAGGTTGGAGTCTCTGAGTTACTTCCATAACTCTTCTCTGAATAGCATGAATCTGTTGTTGGGCGGTGCATTTCTCTTGAGATCTCTTCATTCTTTCCACAGCTGACACGAGCTTCAAATGTGCCTGTATCGTTTTGGCTTGATACTTCACCTCTTGGAGCTATGACTCCAGTGCTCTTAGTTATGGACTCTAAGTGATTCGCTCATATGTCAGGGAACTGCGATCACTCAACTGCTTGTATTCCATAGCAAGGGCCTTTAGTCTCTCAATTGTGCTCCTGGCAGTTGCTTCTCTTTGGTCCTTCACATCCTGTGGGGTCTCGGGCACTACGCGTAGTTCTAAGCCTGCGATGCGTTTTTGTAGTTGTTGGATCACTTCTTCAAGATGCTCTACTTGCTCTGTAATTTGATCTTCTTCCTTTATTTCTATGACTGTCACAGAGTGAAGTGCTCTGCTAACTACTTCCTTTACTTCGAGTTTCTCAGGGAGGAGCTTTTCTTTTCCTTGTTGTATCTATTCTTTTTCTTCGTCAAACTTCGCTTGGAGGGGAATCTTTTCCTATTCTATAGCTTGATATGTTATACAAGTACTCCTTATACTTGCGTTAAATCTTAGGTGGCTTGTTCTATTTCCTTTTGTGCTCGTCGAAGGCAAGCTTCGACTGTATCAGCTAATCGATGGATTTGGGTTGGCTCATATCCCAACTCTGGTGTTCCCAATGGAAGAGGTGAAGTGGAGACTACGCGGATGGACTGTAGTGCTTGTTGTACCCCTCGGAGTTCGATTTCAATCCTATCACACATTGCTTCCTTCTTGGCCTCTTCTTTTTCTTCTATTTCCAGTGAAGCATCATTTAGGGCTACCATGAGGAAGTCGAAGTCATCAGAGGTGAGGATGGTCTGCATCTTGGTCATGGAGGCTTTCGATTTCTTTTGGGAAGAAGGTTTTGGAGGTGAACCCTTCCTCTTCTTCAGGATATCAACCTTGTCTCCTTGCTTCTGTTTGAATTCTTTGTCATCTAACTCTTCGCCATCACCTCCTTGCTCTAATGATATGGAAGCAGTCTTCACAGATGCACTGTCTAATCCTTGGACCTCTTTGGTATTTTTTGTCCTACTAGGTCTGGGTGTATCCTGCACAGTTTCTAGGTTGTCAATGTCAGATATCTCTATGGGGTTGGTGGGGATAAGGAGGTAAACGAACCATTCCTTAGTAATCTCCTCCAGGTCCTCCTCCGTCAGCTTGTAGTAGGATTGAAGTTGTTGCTTATGTTCATCAGCGCACGTTGTAATATAAATGAAATGTCGATCTGCGCTGAACTTCATCAAAGGCCGGAACTGTTGTAGAGTGTTCGGAGTCATGCGAGGCTCATATTGGATATCTCTCTTCAGCTGATTGTAGTAGGTATGAAAAACATCGTTTGACTTCCACTATTTGTTCATATCGTTGGAATACTAAAGTGTACTGAACTTCGTGATCAACGACTCAAATGGCTCGATGTCGAGGAAGGTCGCACCTTCCAACATCTCCCAGGCGATGAATGAGATAAGGAACAAAATCAAACTAAATGGAATTTGTAACCTTGATCTTTTGCTTCTCTATAGTCTAGTTCCAACTGATTCACCAGGTACTTCACCTAGTTCATCTGTAGGCCTTCCGCGCACTTCCCTGCAAGGTCGACTAAAAATATGGTGACTTGGGTAGGTCGGTTATTTCTTACTAACTTCTTTGCAATCAACTGACAGGTGAGGTGCACTGCGCCACTCTAGATAGAAGCTACCTTGTAGCCTCGTGTCCCCTTCTCGACATCATTGTAGGTGTCCTTGATCCTCTGTGCTAGAGCACGATCCATGGATTTTCCTGGATAAAAATCCTATGGATCGGGTCCCTGCATACTCAACCTTATGATCTGATTGATCAACGTCGGATCACTTGTGATACGATGGTCTAGCCACAAATAGTCACCATGGTAACAATAAAGTAGCAGCTTGACATAGGCATTCACCTCCTAGTGTCTTCTGAAGTGTGGGATCTTCATGACGTTCAGGAGGGTGGACTGCGCGAGGTTATGGGTCCACGTCTAGGGGATTATCTTTGAATTCTTCCCCTTTGTTCTAGTCAGGTACTTATGTGGGGTGAGCATGTTATAGACTTTTCGATTGCCGAGGTTGAAGTCGTTGAACTTCAACACTGCAATATTGTCCTAGTCTTCTCGAACTACGTGGATCCCCTTTGGGAGGTTCGCAGTGACCAAGGTGTACTCGAAATATCTGGGCACACTATCTCGATTTACTGTGTCTCTCAAAGGTGGTATGTAGGTGGGTAATATAGTTAGGATCAATTTGGCATTCATGAGATCATCCTTGTGCTTGGTTCACATTTCATCTGATGGTTGGGATGGTCTGGCTCCGCGAGAAGTTGAAGGAGATGCTTGCACTTTTCTTGTGGATGAATCTTGTAGTCCTATAGATAATCCTCTCTCCGACATGACTCTTTCAGTCATCAGGTCGAGGAGTACTTCTGTCACAGATTCTTTGACTGTGTTGAGCTCCTCGAACATACACACTCGGGATTAACTAGATCGGGTTCAGATTAACTTAGACACTGCAATGGAATAGATGGAAACAATGTGATGATCACTATGCATGATCAACTTAGTCTACGGGCTCAAATTCTTGGTTAGCAAAAGTGTTCTCGGTGCATGGTGCGACGGGATAAATAGGTAACTCAGCAACGGGTCGCCTGCAACAGGTATGAATCCTTCCTGAACTATGTTCTGTCTATTATGTCACGGTCCCAATGCTATGATGGAGAGATGTCTAATAATATATGCCTTTATACCCATTTGGAGCATTGGTCTAATAATTATAATGTCCCCAATGGCTATCTTGCTTCGTCATGGCGAAGTTCCATGTGTCATTGTGCTGATATCCCGTCGAAGATCCAATTTTGCAAATTTTCCTTTCGCGAGGTTCCTTTTGGATATTTCTACAACTTTTCGATCTTAGCTCTCTTCTTACTTAGTTTTCTAGCCTTCTTTCCAGTGAGCTTTGTCTCAATATCCCTTTTCCCATTCTGATTCTTATCTTCTTTTGATATAGTGACTTCGCACTGTTGAGATTCTTTCCTGGGATTCAAGGGTAATATTTCTTTTTTATCTAGGATACGTATTTCATTCTTCTATGGGTCCTCTAGTGTTCTTGTAACTTTGATATCTACGTAATTTTTGTTAAACAGTTGTGATCTATTCTTCTGTTCTTCAATCAAGTGTGCGATCCTTTTAGTTATAAAATATTTTAACTCTTGCTTCTTCTGCTCTAAGAATTCTTCTTCTTCCTTCCTTCTGGATTGATCTCTTTCAATCCAAGGTCTTCCTAGTAACATGGTAAATGGAGCGTTGTCCTCAATAAATTTAATGATCTAAAAATCTTCTTCTATCGAAGTTCCATTGACATTCATAGGTATCTGAGTGAGCTTCCCACATAGGGTTATCAGTTTTTCTCTGAATAATCATATTCCTCCCAGTGAAGGAACCATAGAAGGCTTTCCTAAAATTTCCCAGGTTCTTTCTATCATAACATCCACCTACGTTTCCTCATCTAGAACACAGTCAATGTCGAAGTCTCCTAATATTGCTTCAATGCATTCTTTTTCTTTGAAGATCTATGATAATCTGACATGTCAGTGGTCATTCAGGGTTTCTCTCATTTGTAACAATACTTTCTCTGATTCTTTCTGGGATTTTTCCATAATCTTAGTTTCTGGATCTACCTTAGGGTTTTCTTGATTCAGATTCATTCTTTCAACTTTAGCAATCATTCTAGGGAAATCCAATACTTCATGGTCCATAAATTTACAAAAAAGACAACTAGGTCTTCTCCCAGGGCATTCCTTAGAAAGATGTCTTGTTTTTCTGCAACTATAACAGAGGGTTAATCCTCTCTTTATTTTAACTGATCCCCATCCCTTTTTTTTTACTACGCACTAGGATTGTAGGAGCTAACCTGCAAAAAAATTCTTTCTAGGATCCTGCATCCATTTGTTAGTCCAAATATTCTTTCTATGCATAGGTATAACATATCTTTCACTATTCTTATTAGATATATTGATGTCAAACCTTATTTCATCTACCAGTACCCTAGTTTTCGAGCTAGGACAAAATCTATCAAAAATACCTAGATCCATGCTTTAGAAACAAAATTTTCCACTTGTCTTACTTCTACAGAGCACAGAGCTTTCAGATCTAGAACTTTTCACTATTCTTACCTTTATCAGAGCAGAAAGCTTGCAGATATTACCTCCTTTCTTTAGATCTGACATATTTTCTTGGCACATAGCTTCACAAGTCAAGAATAATGTTGCGCACTAGGGAAATAGATCTATGCACAAAGCTTTCTTAGTTTCACGTCGAATCTTTGCACAAAGCTTCTTCTTCCTCAGTTCCCAACAATCACAGTTTCAGTCCCAAAAATGGAACCATTTGTTGGCACAGGGGCAGACCCAAGGTTCAACGCTACAACAACGCACTAACAAAACCCTAACTATCAGTCCTTTCGACAACACCTGGGAAGAAGATGAAGTCTCACCTGAGGTAGAGGAAGGGGTGGTTGCAGGACTCAAATGTCTGCAACCTTAGCTGAGACACAAATCTATGATTCTAGTATTTTACAGAGCACTCAGCAGTAAACCTTCATCAATATTTAACCAATATCTACTCCGCAGATAAAACAAAGCATCACAACATTCACCCAGATCTAATGTATCTAAGCACTTAGCATAAGGAATTATATCATATCTAGCAGATTCAAGCACTAAGCAAGTTCATAGAGGTCAGATCTAGCATCCAGATTCATCATAAGTGTTTGCACTCTTTTCGTCGATGTGTGAGCAAAAAGTGAGTGCTTACATGCCTAGTTGGGCTCTGCTAGTCATGACAGCTGTAATGTAAAAGGTTAGAAAGAAAACAACTAAACTATTAACAAGAATTAAGCAAAAACTAAA
>SNQJ01S0091528.1:0-11148 GCA_010110895.2 Picea sitchensis | reverse complement strand
ATTTTTTAGCCATTTTTGTATAGTTTTGGCCCTTTTGCTGTGCTGTGGAATTAATCCTTGTGCCATGAATGCCTGTTTTTCTGTGCTGATGATGCGGAGTTCTTGTCGCCCTGTGCGGACGAAATTTCAGTGATAACAATAAGCACAAAGTATAAACATATATATCTATCTATCTATGCCAAGCACTTAACAGATAACACATAAGTACACCAAAACATTGCACAAAGAAGAGAAACACAGCATATATGTGGTTCACCCCCACCCTGGGGCTACATCCACCAACTCTTCTTCTTTATTAGCTTCTTCAATCAGATACATGCACAAAGCCATGAAAGCCTTACTCCACATAGGACAGGAGATCTCCGCACCTCGCTAGATCCTCCTTCCTTGTGTTACAGCACAAAGCCCTTCACGGTCTATTACAACCACTTACACTTAGCTCTCCAAGTCTCTCACAGTATGCAGAAGCATTTAAAAGCCACACTTGCACTTAGCACAACATCACATAGATGCCTCTTTCCCGCTTCTCTTACATTGCCTAGACATTTATTTATATATTACAAAATAGGCCTAATCATGGGTAAACCCATGGGCTGACATTCCCATACCCGTTACATATTCCCAAATCCAAAAAAGGACCCAAAAAGGGGCCGAGATCCCACGATCTCTTCTTCATCTTGCGCTCCGCCTTTGATAGGCTGTCGAAGTCCAAAATGGTCAAACTTGACCAAGGATCTCTCAAAACTTGTTCGAGGGCCAATAGACCAAGACCAAGGGTCTCTCAAAACTTGATCACTTTCCTTAGTCTACCTTTCTCGACCAAGACCTCCTCTTCAAATTTGTTAATGGAATTGAGATCCCAAATCCTAGGAACCTTCGTGATTTTTGTTGCTAGTTTTGGAAGATACTCACTAATATACACCAAGAATTGATATACCATATAGACCTCCATCATAGATCCCTTAAGACGTGCTCTCTGTCTAAAAAAATCCTTCAATGACTTCAAGTGCCTCTTCGCCATCCACATTGACCTTGTGTGTACAAGTCCACACATTTCAATATCCTCAACTTGTTGTATGAGGTAGTGTTCTTATGCATTAAAATATTCTAAAGGTAGATACGTTTTCATTTCGCACATTAGCTGAGGAATTTCTCTCCTCCAATATTTTATATCTTCTTTATGGATTTATTTAGATGATAACCACCTACACATGATATAACAAATCAGATCATAGGTTTCAACAACACTGTCATATATACATTGAAATTAAAATAGATGTCGACAAGTTGAGCAAAAACAATTTTGCATATAAATCATTGATATTTACCTCATGTATTTTGCAAGATCATATATAAATTGTTTTACATTGTTGTCAAATTTTTCAGGTAGAGATAGAGGTATAAAATATCGTAACAACAAAGGGATCATTAATTTTTAGGAAAATAAAAACATATTATAATAATAAAAAGTTGTATATTTACCAATAAACAAATCTACGTCCAAAATAATTACCTTAATGAAAGTATGTCAGTCATGAGTTTTCACCCCACCAAATTCACCCTTCTTCGTTAATATATTCTTTATGTTTGAAGAAAATCCCATGGGAAATTTAATTTTCTGAATGACCTCTTTCATAACATTGCTTTCCTGCTCTATAAATAACAATGGAAGACTATTTCGGTGTACTCCATTGATATTTGAATAAATCACATTTTGCAGTGCATGATTGGCTTCCTAAATGTCAGTATAAATTTTGACAATTTTTTCTTTGTCACTCCTTCCATCTACAATTCTCCAAAATGTTTCTATTACCTTATTCCTGATATGCATTGTATCAAACAAATGAGATATTTGTAGGTGCTCATAGTAGGCAAACCTATTGAATTGTACAAGGAAACTTTTCAATCCTTGTGGAAGCCCATTAATTTCTTGACGACATTTCTGAAAAACAATTAATGAGATTACAACAATAATTGTTAGACACAATAAACATAATTCAATATAAATTAAAATTGTAAAACATTAATATATATGCAAACACATAGAATAAATGCTTACCTTGACGATTTAATCTATTATATTCCAACTTTCATAGGTGAGGTGTCATTTTTCGTGGTTTTATTCCATTCTCTTCTTTCAAATTGAATTTTTTTTTTTTTTTGTAGCTTGATACCTATGGTTCTTAGGGAGGAAATGTGTATACTCATCAAATACCTCCTTTCCTAGACTTCTTGAATGATGTGATTTCATGTTAGGACCATGTTGATGGGTCTTAAATCCCTTTAGCTCAACAGTAGGAACCAAACCCGCCACCAAGGCCCAATTAGACTCTATGGCATTTAATAGTGGAATGGTTCTCCATATCTTGCAATCCGGCCAATTAATCGATGGGCTTTATGTTTTCTTGCGAAGGCGTCTCCTTCAGTTGGGACTTTCTCTTTTTGTGTTTTCTCTTAGGTGGGACCAAATTAAGATTGTAAGCCGGTATAAACCAACTTGTCAACAAAATAGAATTAATTTTAACTACTGGAGAAGAGGTTGAGCTTGGGATAACCTGCTACTCAAGCATGAAAACGACAATTCTATACTGCGGGCCTAGTTATAATACATTAACCATGTGATCATCCAATTACTGTCTGAGATACTAATTATCAGAAAGAAAACACATATGTGATAAAACAAAGGCAAGAAGAATAATCCATCACATGATAACACAACGATTCATCTTCATCATTAAAGTAAAGAACAACAAAGCATTGCACCAGATAACTTGACAAATAGGTTTAATTTCTCTTACTCATTACAACATCATTCATGAGATGACATAGGAAATAGTTCTTCTCCATGTCAGATCACACATGAATTTGATGAAACTAACTTTGTCTCTGGTCCAGAAGGACTTCTCAATTAAAGCTAGCTCGGAAATAGTTCTTAACAAATCAAAAAAGAGTTTGTTGCAGCAACCATCGACCTCTAACTAATTGGTCGATGTTATTATTTATAACATAAAATTCAACTGAAAATAACGGCTAAGTGTAGTTTGAACAAAACAAAATTCGCCACATGGTGTCCTCTTCTAACAGTTTCTTTAATAGTCAACTCAATATATCACTTGAAAGGGTGACTTTTCTCATAATCCAACCAACTGATCAACAACTCCTCGTAGGTTTGGGTCCATGGAAATCTGTTTTGTTCCATTGGAGGCGCATAAATTCCTCTGACCTCCACCGCATGTGCCCAATACTTCACCAAACTGGTGTTTAACTGTTGTAGCACAGTCCGAGCTCTAATCGTATGTTCCATAAATCGTTGCACTTGTCTGGGCGTTATGTCGGTCACCTTCGCTAGCTCTTCGACCCATAATGAATCTTGCTTGGTATGTGATTCGACTATGCCGCACAAGTCGATGAAGTTGTCGGTGGTGCCGAACTCATGGAGTATGATATCCTTCATTGCATTGTTTATTTTATCCCAATGTTTCTCGCATTTGTCCCACTACTCTTGAATTTCTCGGTGTGGTTCTTGAGACATCTTAGCCCAATACTCGACTGATCCCTTCATGCGAACAATACTACTTTTTCCCAACATCTGGATGTTGTGTTCTTCTTTATCTCGACCTTGTTGGACTGCATCAATATATTTGATTCTCTCTATAGCTTGTTGTGCCCTTTCATACCACCGCTCCATATCCTTGCACGTTGTGAGTTCCATGAGAGTTTCTTCCTGGAGCTCATCTATCTTCGCAGTAAAAAGGTGTCGCTCATGTGTGAACTTGTTTTAAGCCTCTTCAAACTTGCTTCTCAGATATATAGTGGTTTGAGTGGTGCCCTGATAGTATTCAGCCAGGTGGTGCAAATGTTCTAGTTCCTTCAGGGTGGTGGCTAGATCCTTCTCATCTCTTCTAGCTCTGTCTAGGGTGGCATCCGAGATCGCTCTCTCTGCACCGATAAATTCGGATGTTCTAGCATTTTCTATGTTTATCAACTCTTCCTCTATAGTGGTGAGGATGGAGTGATCCAATGTAATTATCCTTTTCTTGATGGTCCACTGGAAAATATCTTTCTCTTTCGATCATAAGTGATTGCATATATATTGGCTACTTCTTCCACAGGTTCAGGGATCTACTAATCACCCCATGTGAGTGTGTCTCCAGAATTTTGGTGGTGTATATTTGTTCAAGATCGGGTTCTTGAACTTCTTTTTTGTGCTTGAAGGCCCGACCTCTACCTGTCTCTTGTTGAGGATCTAAGTATCGAGTGAAATAGAGGCATTGGGAGTAGACACGATACTTACTTGTCATCGAAACATCGATTTCCTTTTGTGGGGATATTTCCTCTGGCTCATTTGGTTTTGACTTGTCCTTCGGACTGACTACTCGGGTCTCCAGTGCATCGGGCCTCTTTGTGTTGGGAACACTTTCGGCTTATATTTCCTTTGGTGAGACCTCCTAGGTTTAGACCCTGGGATCAGGAGAAGAAGTATTCTCAGGTCCCTTTTCTTCTTGGACATGCACATCGGTCCTGAGAGATGCCTCTGGGCTCTCATCATCACTATATATATTTACAAACTCACTCAAAGGATTAGGTGTGCTTGTTTCCACTGATACCCAACCCATCTCTGGTTGAGTCGTCACACTTGCTGGCGATTCGACCAGTGGCATTGTGGATTCAGGGTCATCTAACCCATTTATGTTGTCAAGTTTTATGAAATCAGGTTCGTTTGGCCCCGCTGGGATTTCTTCTAGGCTATCGGTCAGAAGCCTCAGAATCCTAATGAGGTTCGGGTTATCCCACATATGATTCATCATCTGTTGGGCATGTTGATACATGAGTTTCCCTCTCTTCACCACATTTTGAGCCTCAGGTAAATTCTTGTCTTGTACCGGAGTTACGTGGAAAATATTTGTTGTTTCGGTTGCTTCCTAGGGAGCTTCCACTGCTTCGATTGATTCAGATGCTATTTTTTCTTCCCTGGCCTTAAGTACCTCTTGAGTCGATTATTCCAAGAATTTGTTTTTCTCATCCAAACTCATGGCCTTGAACCTGGTTGCCTTAGGGTCAACCATCCTTACCACCACCTCATCCCAGTTTTGACCATTTTTGGTGATGATCTCATCTTCAAACCTGTCATGGGTGTATGTCTAACATGAAGATACTTGTGATGTGTGCTTTGGAATTAAGCCTTTTGGGTCATTCTTACTAAAGAGACCAATATGTAATCAGAAATTGAATTGATTCAACCCTTCCTGTTTGGCGTGAGCAGTGTCTTTTACCATGTAGAAACCTATATGGAATCCATAAGGTATGAATGCCCGCTTCTTATATTTTACCAGAGTAGCATTATAACCTTGCAGGATGGTCTGGTAACAGATTTCTCCAATTACTAGTCGATCGAGGACATACACAAGTAACAGATGGGGTGCTCTGGTGGCGCCAAAAACCTTGATGTAGGTATCGCGCTCATCTAGATACCAATGACCAAATTTCGATACAATATTTTTGGCTCCATCCAATAGCCTTGGGAACTCTTTCTTGGACAACAAGGAATAAATACGTGCGATGAACTAATTGTAGATTAGAGAGTAGGATTTCTTGTACTTGTTCTCCCAAAATATGTTGAAATATACATGGACCAGGAGTTCTTAGGTGTGCCAACTTAAGTTCATTCTAAAAAAGACATTTCTGGCACAAATGACATCCAATAGATAAGATTCCATGTAGAAATATGGAGTCTCTCCTTCCTTTGGTGTCTGAGCTTGTTGTATGTAGGTGCTCAGTTGTTTGGAAATGATGGAATCCCAGTTAAAACCTATTCCAAAAATGGATATCGTATAAGATAGAGGCATCCAAGCCTTTGAAAACTTGGAGCAATCTTTCTCCCCATGCAATCGGCAGAGGAGGTCCATTAGATAGATGTATGACTCTGTTAGGTTGGTTGTCGGGTACCAGTTGGAGGTCCGATTGGTAAAATTTTTATCCTCTCTCCACCATGACGCCATCACCTTGCCGATATCATGTTTCTCATAGAAGCTTACAACAAAATCGGTGTTTAGTCATTCTTCTGGCTCTCTGATCTTGTAGTAATTTTTCGCTTCCACTGGAAGGAAAAACCCGACACATCCTCCATTGTCGTCATTAATCAAGCATCTTTATGTGTTAGTATGATTCATAAGCCACTTCAGGAGTTCTATGTAGTGGAATACCGGAGTCCTACATGCCACCATGTGCAGATACACCTTTTGAACATTCATGAGGACTTCATCGTCGAGTTTTCTTGTATCGAGATCGATGTGTGGGGTATATTCGTGGAATTCCTCCCACTTTATTTTCTTGAAAATATCTTCCTAGCACGGGAATACTGTCTTTGTAATGATTTTCACCTCTATGTCTCCAAAGGCCGAAGGCTGAGCGAAAACTTCCTTGGTAGATGTCTTAATGACGGGCATCGATTTTGGAGAAAATTCCAGTTGTTTTGCAACCGCTGGGGAAGAGCCTTCTCCTACCTATTGTTCCTTTAGCATTGGCACTCTCGAATATTTCCTGGTGGCAGGTTTCTTCAGAGGCATTGTCCCTACAACCAAAAATGATCCTTTAGGCATGTGTATAGGATAACATTGGATGAACATGTATGAAATGAAGCATAAAACACCCATAGACCAGTACATACCTGTAGCGCTTGCTAACTATTGTTTAATAATCATTGGACCTTAGAATCTTTCCCCGGATTCCTCATCTTGCTCCTCTAGATCTTTCAAAATTCTTTGCGCACAGAATAATCTTGCTTACAATGACTCAAAATAATTTAATGGGAGAGATCCTACCAGTCGTATCAATCAATTAATTCGAGTGATGAGTGAAATTCAAAAGAACCTATTGTTGAATCTTTGCAAATAAATTCTGCATGAGTTGATGGCGGGGGCACAGAGGGTGATGCACTGTATCGATAGTTAAAATGATCCTTTTTTATTCGCGCACTAATTAGCAACTAATGTGGGATTTTCTTATTAATTAATTCTTTAAATACTTCAGATTCATCGCATCTTAGAGCTACAACGTCCCATTGTGTCGCTTTCTTAGTGGGCAGATCGGGAATCAATGATATCCTTGTGTATATTCTTGTTGGCATCCTCAAGAGAAAACCTTCGACACTGACTGATTTCGTCGTATGGTGCTGACGTGGCCGAATTTATTTAGGGTGTGTCATAGGTCTCAAGAGTTAGTAACGACTTAGGAAAAACTAGATCGTATGTCTAACTACTCGGGCAATGAAAGGTGGAAAAAGAGGACACGTGATTTGGCCATATATATCAGTTGGAGTCGGGTCTTTTGACAGGAGACGTGTATTAAAATAAACCTAGGATTTTCGAGGCTGAAAGGTGTCTGGATCGATGATCGGGTATTGACTTATCATGGTCTCTATAGGATATCTTTCTAAAATATCATCGATGTTGAAAGTTATCGGGGATCGGATTTCAGAGATAGTTCCATCACATAGTTCGCTTGCAGGTTATCATCCTTGAAAATTCCACGATACCGACAACGTTCTAGGAGTCGACAATATCATTTCATTTTCATTTTCATTCAACACTTACTCTTTTCACCTTTTACCAACGCAGAAAGGGATCAACCGTCGATGATATCCTTGAGTGAATCTTGTGGCAGAAGAACAACTTTTGTTTGTCGATGTCGACGAATATTGGCGCTCGGTGACCTCGGTTCTCTTGAATGATTTCCTTTCATGCTTAATCCTTTCTGATGCCAAATTTATTAAGCACGTCCAAGAGAATTCTTGACTGTCAATTCTTTTGATTAAGTGTTAGTCTTTTAAGTTATGTGTTTTCTCATGCTTAAGCAAACTTTGAGAGACTTAAATGAGAAACAAAACGGATAAGCAAAGGCAACATTTTTAATACTGAAGTAGAATCAGACAGTGCAAAATATCAAGTGGTACCCAAAACTTAAAATTTAACATAGGCCTTTTAGGGTGTGTTGAGTGCTCAACAAATGGCGATTTACCGGATGAAAGAAGAATCTATGTTCCTCCTTCATGTTCGGCTGATACGAAAGCTGGTGGAGAAGATTACTGGATGTAAATCAGAGCTTCGTTTACCCTTGCATTTGAAATTCTCCATTTGATGCTTTGGGGTATGCTTGTGGGGTTTTTTAACCTTTATTCCTCCTTTGTTTCCTGTAACCTTGACTTAGGCCCTTTTGAAAAAATCTAGTAAAGAATTCACTAGCATGGAGCCTTTAGTTATCTTTACCCACTTGCTTCAGTGTTGCTCCACTGCTAGAGAGCGTCCATAGCCCCGACAAAGTCACCCCAACATTATATACCTTTCTCTGCTACCATCGAGAATCCATATCCCCGACAGAGATATTTGCATACCCTCTCCTATTGTTGACTCTTTTGATAATGACAGTTTTATTTCGACATGATGCTCTGAGCGAGTGAGAGGGGATGATGTATGTTTATTTTGCAAAGTGAGATGGTCAAGGTGGATCCTTTGATAGCTTTTTCTTTGGGGTTCATGTATTCCTTTCCATCTTTCCTTCTTTCCCTTAAGGTATTACCAAACTACTAATTAGACACTTCTAACATTTCTATGAAGTTGTTCATTTGCGCTAGTTAGATAGAGGACTCCTCAAAGAAATCGCAAGTTCCTCTATGCTTCTTGTGTTTGTATGTGAGCGATGAGTTAGAAACAAATTTCTCTATGTCACATGGTTTAAATTCAACCATTGTCTCATTGAACACAACCTTGAAAAGAACAAAAGTCCAGAAAGCAAAAGAAGACAACAAAAAATGTATTCGCAATCATGAAAACACTCATACAAAACACAAAATATTTTCATTTTATTATTATTATTATTATTATTATTATTATTGTAAATGTTGTTTTAGGGCTTGCCCATTCACTGGGAGGGCTTCAGGTTCCCACCTCAGAGTTTGCAACCGATAAGTGCCTGCCCCAATATTCTCATCCTCCCGGAAAGGTCCGAGCCATAGATTTTGAAACTTAGAATGTTTTCCTTTAGGCTCATTCGATGTGTCCCATTTTAGGACTAAGTCTCCTATTGCATGATCAATGAAGGTTCCCCGTTGGAATCTTGGGCTAGTTGAAGATATGAAAGATAAATCCCATTTGGGAGAATGGCTTCCTGCCCATAAACCTGAAAGTACGGGGAATTTCCTATAGCTTCCTTGGGTGTGACCCTATCATCCCAAAGAGTGTTATGGAGTAGATTATGCCAATTCCGTTGGTTATCTGCAACCGTCTTCTTTAATATTCTCACTAGGTTTTTATTAGTTGATTCTGCCACCCCGTTTCCCTGTGGATAATAATTCACAGAGTACCTAATTATGATTCCTTTGTCCAGAGCAAATTCTATTAATAGGATGGAAGAAAAATAAGTTGTATTATTGAAAACCAGGACAGAAGGGACCCCAAACCTTGTGATTAGTTTTTTTTCTATGAACTAGATCACCACCTTCTCATTTACATGAGTCAGAGGGATGGCTTTTGCCCATTTCGTGAAGTAATTGGTGGCAGTAAGAATGTACTTGTGTTGTTTTGAAGAACTGGGTGTAATTTCTCCTATGATATCCAACCCCCATTGCTCAAAATTCCTAGAGACAGTCATTGGTTGGAGTGGGATTGTCACTCTTTTCTCTCTCCTAGCACTTTCTTGACAAGTTTTATAGTTTCTAGCGTACATGTGAGCGTCTTTGAACAAGGTAGGCCAATAATAGCAAGCTCTCAGTATCTTATGAGAAGTGGTGTTTCCTGTGAAATTCCCACTGGTAGGACCATCATGGAGCTCCTTCTGAACTTTTTCTGCATCTTCACGTTCGAGACATATTAATATTACCCCATCATAATTAATCTGAAAGAGTACCAAATTTATGAGGCGATATTGTGCATATTTTAACCTGAGAGCTCTCCTTTCCCTAGGGTTGAGATTTTCTGGACAAGTCCCATGGTGTAGGAGATAAGTTAGCTTCCCATACCAAGAATCTTGTCATGGGGAAATGTATGAGGCTTCACCACACCATAATTCCATTTCATTCTCCCATCCGGGATCTTCATTTACTCGGTCCTGGGCTTCAGCTGCAAGTTTGCATAATCCTTTACCTTTAACTAGTTTGGTAGGTTTTATATCTAGATCAAATTCTTGAACTATTGCCATCCAGTTCCCTCTTCTTTCCCCCATCTCATGTTGAGTGAATAGGGATCGGACTGCAGGGTGGGGCATGATTAATTTGGTGTGGTTCTTGTGGATGTAGGACCTGAAGTGTTTTACTGCCTTATATATTGCACATGCTTGTTTATCTATAGCAGGATAATTAAGTACTGCTCCTTGGAGATTAGTGCTCATGAATGACACTGGAGCCTCGTTGTTGTCATCATCCTTCTGATTCCA
The DNA here is from genome assembly GCA_010110895.2 of Picea sitchensis. Taxonomy (NCBI): domain Eukaryota; kingdom Viridiplantae; phylum Streptophyta; class Pinopsida; order Pinales; family Pinaceae; genus Picea; species Picea sitchensis. The sequence goes on along the minus strand of SNQJ01S0091528.1, from coordinate 723 downwards.
TACTGCAGCTAATGATTGGTCGAAGGTGAAAGTATAGAGGAAGAAATATCTGTTGAAATCGGGACTTCGTAACACGGGGGCTTGAGATATAGTAGTTTTGATGTTGTTGAAATCATCCTTCCGTTCATCATCCCATTTAAATTCAACATCTTTATGAATCATATTTTGTAAGGGTTTGATAGTTTCTGTGAAATCGGGAGTGAATTTCCTCACGAAACTGATTTTCCCAAAAAAAGACTTCATAGCTTTCTTGTTTTGAGGCAACAAGAGTTGAGCTATGGCCTTAATCCTTTCTGGGTCTATGCGAATGTCTTATTGAGATATGATGTGGCCTAGCAGCTTACCTTCCTCGACACCGAAAATAGTTTTCTTAGGATTTAAGGATATGTCGTATCTCCTACACCTTTCGAAAATCTGAGTTAAGTGTTGGATGTGCTCTTCTCTGTTCTTTGAATACACAGTTACGTCATCCAAATACACTACCACACACTTGTTGATTAGTGTTGGAAATACTACGTCCATGGCCCTTTGGAAGGTCACTGTTAAGAACCAAACATCAATATAGCATAGAAAAACCTCATGAAAAGTACTCAACGCCTTGAAAAAGAGATAATTTCAGATAATAAGCCTCTTCAAGGGGGAAACCTCCTTTTACCCCACTTAAATGTTCAAGTACAAGATGATTCAAAATGAAAATGTCTCCTTGGTATATATAGGAGACTA
>SNQJ01S0091527.1:12492-45327 GCA_010110895.2 Picea sitchensis | reverse complement strand
TGAGAGGTTTGCGTGAACCTGGGTAGTGAAAGGGTACACTACATGGGAGATAGAAAACCTCATTGGTTTGTTTTGTAAAGCATTTGGTCTGCATGTAAACTCATCAAAAGCAACAATGCACTTTGAGGGCCTCTCTAAAATGGAGCTCTTACCTTTCAAATCCTTTCTCTCGTTCACCTTTATTGCATTACAAATAGGTGTCAAGCACTTGGGGTTTCTTTTGAAGACAGGTCCTTAAAGGGTGGCGGATTGGATTTGGTTAATAAATAAAATCGAAAAGAAGATTGGCAGCTAGTTGATCCGGATTATGTTCGGCACGAAATGAGAGCAGAGATATCATAAAGAAATGCACATAGATATCGCAGATATCCAATAATATAAAAGAACTGTATCAGAGATGAAACCATAAACACAAATATACAGTAACACACAATTTCTATTAATCAAAGAAATGTACAGAGACTGTGAAAATACATAGTGAAAGACTCGCTAGAATGGTGGCATCTTATCTCTGAGAAGAGATGTGACGACTACTCTCATTCACAGGAAGATGATTACAATGAGGCTCTGAAGGCCTTTTTACAATAAACCGCAATGCCAAAAATCCTAGACATCCAAAAAACTAACTCTAGGAGATGAAGCGCCAAAAGTCATCTAGGCCCCGTTTGGGTAAGTTAGTACATCAACATCCCATGGTCATAGCGTTTGCATACGGTCTTCGTTTTATGCATATGATAGCCCGTTGGAAAGGTATATTCGAGGAGATTCATTTTGGGGGCTCAATCATGTCTTTGGCTATCATTGAGAATTTCAATTCTGAAAAAACTTCATTTAGACCTTCAAAATGGCCCGGGAAGTTTAAACTGCTAAAAATAGTAAATTGTCAAAATTGTCAGAAAACTATTTTGAGCCAGCTGGAAAGGGTGGGTGGCCACCAATATCCACCTGTATCAATCCTCCCTCCTTAAGGAGAAATGGTCTCCATAGCATTGAGTGCCCGGGGGAGAGGGAAAAACGTTTGTTGAATCTGCATCCTGGTGAGTTGCTTGCCTTGTTGGAGAAGTTGTGTTGCTTAGCTTGTTGAAGGTTTTCACGAACATGTGGCTGGAAGGGTTGGACCTTTTTAACTAGTCTGGGTACATGAGATCCCTATGTGCAGAAGGAATATTCACGCTTTGCTAGAACCTTTTCGACGTGGTTCTGTTGGATAGAAGGTGTTTGGGGCGAGGCTGTAGTGGTTGTAGTGTCCTTCTATTCCCCTTTTGAACAGATTGTGATGAAGCCGAATTTTGCAGTATGAGATACTACCTTGCAACATTGTTTAGGTGGAACAATAGTTGGAACTACCTCTGGTATTCTGTAGAGATGACCCCCCAAAGTAACAATGACACTACAGGGTTGAGACTCATAAACAACATGGTGTCTCCACATGTATGGTTGTCCAAAGAGGACATCACAGACATCCAGTGGGGAAACATCACATAACACCTCATCCCTAAAGGGTTGGATGCCATATGATAATCGACATTGTTGGCTGACACAAAGATCTTGTCCTTGGCGAAGCCACCCGATGTTGTATGGTTGCGGGTGTGGTGTTTTCAACAATCCCAACTGTTTGACGACCTCTACTGAGATGAGGTTCTTTTCGCTTCCGCTTTCAACAATAAAATGCAGTGGGGTCCTCTTCACCCACATCTGTAAATGAAAAAGTCACTCCCCCTCTTCAGGATCTGTTGGTTCTTCTGGTTGAATTGTTGTGGTCGTGACAACAGTAGTGGGGCCTGCGTCGATGATCTATATTTTACCAGTATTTTCATAATTAGATTTTGAATCACGGTTCGGCTCCTTGTCTTTGATCTTGACCACCAATGACTGTTTTCAGTGACATTCATCAGTGTTGTGCCAGGGGATTTTGTGGAAATCGTACCATTCTCCGATGTCCTTTTTTGTCTTCCCATGACCCTTCTTTACATGTGGCTTGGACTGGTTTTCAGAAGACTATTTGTTAGGGATGTCTTTGTCATACTTTGGTTGTTGTGGATTTGCAGACCCAAACTCTCGCTTGTTTTGGTGCTTAAATTTCTGTTTGATTTAACAACATATCGATAAGTAGCACCGAGTGATGAGATATCTAGAAAATCCATTTCACTTTGGATGTATCTGTGTAGGGCCCCATAGTATTTCAGAACCAAATGTTGTTCGGAGTCTTTGATACCCAACTTGGTGCATAGGGTATGGAAGGTATTGGTGAACACCAAAACTGCTTGGCCCCTCTCTTGTCATAGTGTGGTCCATCTCATGTATTGGTCCTCATAGTTTCCAACAGGGTAATACTGTTCCTTTACCACATCCACAAAAAAATCCCAAGTGGGCTTAGCCCCATATATTCTCGACTCCTCTATGGAACTTTTCTCCCAGTAAGTTTTCCACCAATGTTTGACATGGGGGAGAGATTTAAGGAGTGCGAAGGTGATCTTTTCTCTATCGAAAAAATGGTGAACAGAGAAATACCCATCTAGCAGATTTAACCATTTGCCTAGCGCATCTGCATCTATCTGACTTTCAAATATGGGAATATCAAAATTAACATGTACTTTGAAAGGAGAGGTTCTTCCAAAGTGGTTGTTTGATGAATATGCGCTTGTTGCTATCAACAGGAATTGTAGGATGTGCGGAAAATTCTCCATCATTTTGTCCCTCTGTCGCATGAGAGATTTCTCAAGAAACAGATTGATAGGATCGTTTTCTCCATCGTTTTTCTTTTCTTCTGCCTTTGAGGGTTTATTGGGTGTGTGAGATCGATTGTCTTCAAGAGAGCCAAGATCGAGACCCAACTTTCTATACTCGGACCTTGTCGAGGACATGCACTGAAAAACAATCAAGAGCATCCTACTTTGATACCACTGATCCAGATTATTTTCGACATGAAATGAGAGTGAAAATATAATAAAGAAATGCACAGAGATATCGCAGATATCCAATAATATAACAAAAATGTATCAGATATGCAACCATAAACACAAATATACAGTAATACACGATTTATATTAATGAAAGAAATGTACAAAGACTATAAAAATACAAAGTGAAAGACTCACTAGAATGGTGGCAGATTATCTCTGAGAAGAGATGTGACGGCTACTCACATTCGCAAGAAGATGATTACAATGAGGCTCTGGAGGCCTTTTTACAATAAACCGAAATGCCAAAAATTGATCCGGATTTTATGAAAAGAACGAAACGAATACAGATTATTAAGAGGTGCTTAACACAAAATAACAGAGATATAGTCAAACTGGTTTTCTATTCAATAAGGAAATAAGCTGAAACTGTAAAATGCAGCAGAAACAAGCTTGCTGGAATGGTGGCAGCTTATCTCTGAGAAGAGATGTGACAGTTGCGCTCATTCGCAAGAAGATGATTACAATGAGGCTCTGAAGGCCGTTTTTACAATAAATAGGAATTCCCAAATCCCTATACATCCAAAAACCTAACCCTATGAGATGAAGCGCCAAAAGTCATGTGGGCCCCGTTTGGGTAAGTTAATACATCAACTTCCTAGGGTCGTAACTTTTGCATACGATATCCATTTTAGGCGTATGATAGCCCGTTGGAAAGGTATATTTGAGAAGATTCATCTTGGGGGATCAATCATGTCTTTGGWAATMATGGAGAAKCTATATCCCTAAAAACATTYATTTAGGCCTTCAAAATTGTCCTCACGGTTAAAATTGCTAAAAATAGTAAATTGCCAAAATTGTCAGAAAAWTGTTTTGAGCTAGTTGGAAGAGGTGGGTAGCCACCGATATACACCTAGATAAAAAAAAATTAGACAAACAAAAACCTAACCCTAGGATATGAAGCGYCAAAATTCATGTGGGCCCCGTTTGGGTAAGTTAGTACATCAAGTTCCCCGTGTCGTAACTTTTTCATACGATCTCCATTTTAGGCGTATGATAGCCCGTTGGAAGGTACCATTGAGGAGATTCATTTTGGGGGCTCAATCATTCCTTTGGCTATCATTGAGGATCTCGATCCTGAAAAACCTTCATTTAGGTCCTCAAAATGGCCCCGGAAGTTTAAAATTGCTAAAAATAGTAAATTGCCAAAATTGCCAGAAAACTGTTTTGAGCTAGTTGGAAAAGGTGGGTGGCCACCGATATCCACCTTGATCACTATTTCTATAAATGGATTTCATTGGGTGGTAGATGTATCCTTCTCAAATTAGTGTTGGAAAGCCAACTCATTTATTGAATGGCTATGGAACTTATTCCTCGGTCTATCATCAACCAAGTTCGTAAATTGATGTTCAAATTCTTGTGGAGAGGCCACTGTGTTTCCATTCATTACCGTTTATGCAGTTGGGAGGTATTATCTCGGCCAAAGTCTTGTGGAGGATGGGGTTTACAAAACTTATCACACTTCAATTTAGCTTTGAATGCTAACACACTCTGACACGTTCTTTTTGGGGATTGTATATGACATAAGATTTTTATAGATAAATACTTAAAACATACAACTATTATAAACTGGTTCAGTTCGGTTATTTTCAAACACGGATCAATGTCCAGGATCTGGAATAATTTACTAAAGTCTGTTCACCTCTTAACTCACTGGATTAGTTGGTTGTCGAGCTCGGGGCACCATATATCTCTTGGTAAAGATTTTATTCTACGATTGTGTGGTATATCTATGTTATCACAGGACCTTGTAGATCATCTTCACAAGGAAGGAATTACGGTACTAGCTCAAGCAAAGGTGGCTTAGGACTCAAATTATCATACAGGCAGTTGGATCAGTAGCAAAGCGTTGGGCTTAAATGGTAATCTTGCAGTAGAATGGGATCATTATAAAAAAGAACTCGTAGGAGTTGGTGTATCACTCGGAGATACCCTTGATCAATTAATGTGGACTGGTGGTGATTCGTCAGGCATAATTTCGGTAAAAAATGTTTATTTGACTCTTGTTTCTACTTTGAATATTCAACATTTGGCCCTCTGAAAACAAAAAAATATGGAAATGGGATATTCAATTAAAGATTAAACTTTTTATATGGTTGGCAATGGCACAAAAGATATTAACTTGGGACACTTTACAAAAGAGAGGTTGGGAAGGGCCTAGTCTATGTGTTTTATGCAAAGAAAATTCAGAGGATATTAATCATCTCTTTATAGACTATGTGTTTAAAAAAATATCTAGGCAAGATTAAAATTCACTGTGAAATTTAAGAGGATTTGGGAAGGAAAGGAATTGTCTGATTGCTTATGTCAATGGATTGGGGACAAATCGGTCTCTCCTGCGCTCGCAGCTATAACTTGCTGGTTTATATGGCTCGAGAGGAACATAACCACCTTTGAAAATGCATTACCCTCTGCCCAATCAATGATATTTAAGATTTTGGGTCTGTATAAAATGCACACATCGCCTCCTTCTCATGTTCCCATAAAGGTATGTAAGATATCGTATGCAGAGGGCTCCTCCATTGCGTTTTTTGATGGGGCAACAAAAAGTGACAAACTATATTGTGGAGCTGGGGGTGTGATAAAAACTGAAGAAAATATTGTTTATAGGTGGCATCTAATTTGTGGCAAAGGTACTAATACGAAGGCTGAGCTCATGGGTACTTTGACAACTCTTACATTAGCCAACCATCTCTCTCTTCCCATATTACAAGACTTTGGTGACTCCACAGTGATTATCGAGTGGCTCATTGATAAAGGTAAGCTAAATGTCTTCTCCATTGAAGGATGGAAGATTTGTACAAAATCTTTGATGAAGAAGTTCTAGGTGATCAATTTCCACCACTTATATAGAGATTTCAACAAAGAGGCAAACAAGCTATCTAAAGAAGCCCTTCTGGTACTGAAGGAAACATAACTTATTATCAGTGGGAACCTGGAGAAGCAAGTCCAACGAATCATCTGACAATTTTCTTATTTTTATCCAGTTTAAAGCATGGTAACTATTTATGTTTCTGTCTTGATCTAGCTTCGATTCTGTTATAACTTCCAGAAAGGAATGTATTTTTTTGAATGTTTCTATCCTCGATGTTTCTAAGCTATGCTCTATATAAGATGACTATGAATGTTGATCTTTTTTTCCAATCATGCTTTTTGGAATGGACTATGTCCTTGGAAGATAGTATGTAAAAAAATATATATGTGAATATAATTTTGTGCTAATTTTCATTTCGGAAAAAATACCCCAATTTGGAAAAAATAATGTGTAGATATACTTAAACTAGAGATTTAACGCTAAAGCATGAGTTAAGTTAAGCATAAACCATCAGGTTTAAAGTCATTATTTATTTATTTTAGTAAAATTTATTCAAAATTTATTGTATAAGTTAGGCATAGGGAATTAGATTTCATACCATTATTTTTCTTTCCATAAATATTATTTAATATTCAATGTAGGTTGAGGGATAGTGAAAGAATATAATAAAATATCCTTACCAGAGATAAAGGGAAAACGAAAATAATAACTCTTTGTTAATATAGAGATAATCCAAATATATTTGTAAGTATTACTAATAATAATCTATTTTTAAAGTCACGGTCAAGCCAGATATCAAACTGGTGTATTAGACTTTCTTGTTTGTGGGACAAGGGATCCCCTTGGTCCAATGATTTAACTGGTAAAATTTACGAAAGATTTGAAGTTCTATAACCATCTTAACCAACCCAATTTGGCTTTTGGAGTTCTCTACTGCGCAGAAGATGGCTGTACTTGCAGGGATGTCTTTCATTTGCAAGTTATTGCTGGTTTCGATTGTTAGCTGCATTTATTCTGCAAATCTGTCAGCTGCCTCATACTATAAGTCCCCACCTCCCAAGCCTTATCCTTATAGATTTCTGGATGTGTCTAGATCAGCTGCATTGCAGTCTTTTGGCTTATCTCGAGCTTACGATATCCGTCTGTTTGCTTGCAGGTTATTAGGGATATAAACAGACATCATGGAGAAGATGCATATATTATTACTCATTTAGCTGTAAACGTCGGTGAGCTGCTTAGAGTACACAGCTATATATGCCAGAAGTTCATTTTATAAACTTTGTAACTTTTTTCTGAATGATGCTATTCTGCTATTTTTATAATAAAATCTACTCATGTTTTAAGAAAATTGATGGCAGTGTCCTATTCTCATGGTTTTGGACGAAAATAAGGAATAATGATTCCTGAAGTATCCATTGGAAAGCTATTTAGAAGTTTAAGATCATATCAAACAAGTACGGATAACCAACGGATACATGCGTGGGTGTTTCTTTTTTCAATCATATTAATATTTTGGCCTCGTAAAATATAGAGGATCAAATAAGTATATACCTATCAAGTGCATATTCAAATTTGAAGTGAATATCTCCATGATGGAAATTATAACAACCCATAAATATTTGGAACCTATCCGAGCAGTGGCCACGGTGTGCACAGCTGATGAAGAGAAGAGATATATTAATGTAAACTAAGAAATTCAATTAAAACACAGAACTAAGAAATTCAATTAAAAATAGGATGCATTTTTATCATCATAGGGGTGAGGAATTTCAAATAAATTTATTTAAATTAAATGTTTAAATACATAAATAGATTCAACCTTTTAAAGAATCCCTAAACAATTTGAATTATATAAATTTAACTCCAAAAATTTACAAACAATTTGTGAGCGAATTTCATATACAATTATATATGTATAAAATCCCACAAAGTCCAAATTCCAAAACATTCAACGACCGTTTAGACTAAGGAAAATCTGGTCAACCTTAAAACGAGTGATATAATCCACTTCAGTCTTAGGCACAAGCTTAAAAAATAAAAAACTCTACACGTGGTTCTGGAAACATGTGAAACTTTAAAATCATTTATATAATCCGCTTGGAAGCACACAACTAAAACATAAAAATTAAACACGCAAACCTGTAAACAAGGAAGTAACCGTAGACTAATTATTTTTCATAATTCAGTGATATCAAGTTGAAAATGAATAAAACTTCATTTATAACATGTATAACACGTCGACTTGTATAACATATCGCGTGTCCTATAGAATGATGTCCTATAAATCTTTTATTTTTTTAATATTTTTTTGAAATTTTATCTAAAATTTTGATTAGAAATTTATAAGAATGGTTGAAATGGCAGATTTTTAATGGATGGTTAAAAACATTTAAAAACTTAGAAAGTTTAAATTGGTTTGGTTAACACCTAATTCTCAAAAACCAATAATGAACCCACAAAAATCAATAATTAATGGAAATTAATTTATTTATACCGCTTGAACTCTCAAAACTTAAAAAGACTTATTTCTCTTATAATAATATGATGCAGACCACCAGTGCTTGGGCCGAGATCGGCACAGGATCTTCTCTAAACCATGACAAGAGTTAATGAAAACCCTTTGTTTAAGCCCGTAAAGGATTTTGGGTTTCGCGACTTGAGAGAATAACTAATGGTCGTTCCTCTCCCTCTATGATTTCCCGACTTTGAAATCTCGCTTTTGACGAGATCGACGACTTTGAGCCTTCCCTAATTTGACGGTCCAGATCTTTTCGGGGTTCGTGAAACCGGGAGTTGACGACTCTCGACTCCAAAATCACTTGTCACTCCAATCCCCAAATTCTGATCTACGAATTCTCACGAGATCCAACAAATTTCGTCGAATTGGATCCAACAACCACTATCTCTCCTGAGCTTATGGGTGTTGAAAAGGCACTTGCCTTAACCCCCTCTCTTCTTTGCTAGATCCAATGGCTCACGAGTCTTTGACGCCTCTCCACGAAGTGTTTCTACTATTCAATTCTGCATTTGATAATACCTTTCGCGATTCGGGAATTTAGAGTGACTGAAGATTTGGCCTGCACTCCAAACTTGCAACCCCCAAATTCACGAAATGATCTAACGGCTCAAACTGACCACAATCAATGGTCCACGTTGATTCTTGATACCAAGGTGGTGGGTTCGTCCTACTTCTACCCACCTTACAGCTCCTCTGGATCCTACGGTCCACGTGATGTTGCAAGTTCTCCATGGAGAATTCTGACTGCCCCATTCACTTCTCAATGACTTCTACAAGACGAGTTCGACCTTCGTCTCCCTTTAATCACTTCAAAGGTTAAATCCATCCTGAGATTTCACTTGTAAACTCAAGCTTCCAAAAGGGATCCCTGCACGCACTCCTTACGACAAACTTTCAAATAGCCTTTGAAATTTGAGTCTTCGACCCTATGCACTCTTTGCAACATTAGTCTCTCAATCTTCCTCCTGGATTTGTAAAATCCAAGACTTCACTCAGCCTGCGCGCACCTTGCACGGCTATTGTGTCTGTAAAAACACAATCTGAATCACTTCTGAGAGTTTTGAGATAAAACTCAAAGTCTAGTTGACACACTCTTTGCAGACCCTCCACTGCACTCTTTGTAGGAGTTTTCAGAAAGAGAAAAATTGAAACCCATTCTTCCCTTACCCGAAATTCAAACATTCAACATAGAATTCCAGAACTTACAGACATACATAGCATTGGAAGAAATGCATACAGAGAATACAAACAAGCCTGCAACATACCATTTAACAGATGGTTCCAACAACCATAACAAACACATAGATTTGGAATCAAAGCTTTCTTCTATTAATTCCAGTGCTCCTATACATGGTAAATATCAATAGCTAAAAAAATGCATAAAATTCTTTGTTCTCCTCTGCAGCTCTACAGCTTACGAATTCTGAATAATTATACAATGGTACCATGGTGAGGGTGTCTATCATCTGTTTTCCCTCCTGCACTCCTTAATTGTCTAATCTAACATTCATATCTACCTACTTGCATTAAACAAACATAAATGTCTATTACACACGACGGATAGGAACATACGCTCCAAAATCAGTTCGGATCTGCAGATATAAATGCAACTGCACTTTCCTCCTATCTATTACATTAATGCTTCAGATTTCCAAACTTAAAATGTTTCCACAAAAACATGTCCTATTTTCATCTACGCGTGCAACTGTCTCTTTGGCTAGGCACGTGCTTTGGCTTTCTACGATGCTCCTGCATCATACTCCCTCACTTGAAAATTTTCATGAACTCATGTTCATGAGTTCCTTTAGTGTTCGTCCATGCTTTTGAATTGTTGTTTCATCCTCCCAACTGACATCTTCAACTGGATGTCCTTTCCATTTCACCAAGTATTCAAAATACTCTTTTCTCCTGGTCTTTCTGTTAATCCTCTTATCAATTATGCTTTCCATATGTGTCTTTTCAGCTACATGCATTTGTTTTGTCCATTTAATTTCTTTCTGTTCACCCTCTACTCCTGTTTCTTCAGCTCTGTAAGGGTACAAATCCGCAACGTTGAATATCAATGAGATTCCGACCCCATCGGGTAATTCAATATGATATTCTTTTTCCCCAGACTTCCTTATGACTTTGCACGGTCCAATCATCTTCATCTTCAACTTCTTATATGTTCCCTTTGGGAACCTCTCCTTCCTCAAATGTGCAAGAATCAAATCACCAACTTCAAATTGAAGTTCTCGCTTGTGTTGATCTGCTCTACGCTTGTATTCTTGGCTTGAAATCTGCAATCGCTCCTTGATTCGGCTATGAAGCTCCTCCATTCCTTCCGCAAAGTCCTCTGCACTAGCACTCCTGAATTAGGATTGTTCTGCATCTTTCAATTCATAAACTCCCCTTGGTTCCATTCCATATACAATTTGGAATGGACTATGCCCTGTGCTTCTATTAAATGAATCATTGTAAGAAAATTCCGCCTGTGGAAGAATACGATCCCATTGACTGTGGTGTTCATTCACTAAGCTCCTTAGCAAATCTCACAAGATACTGTTCACGACCTCTGTCTGTCCATCCGTCTGAGGATGATACGCTGAGCTAAAAGACAAGTTTGTCCCTATCTTCTTCCATAAGGTCCTCTAGAAATTTCCCACGAACTTGGTATCTCGATCAGAAACAATACTCTTTGGCAAGCCATGAAGTCTGATGACTTCCTTGAAAAATAGGTTTCCAATATGAGTTGCGTCACTCGTCTTCTGGCATGGTACGAAATGTGCCACCTTTGAAAATCTGTCAACTACCAAAAAGATTGAATCATATCCCCTTTGTGTCATTGGGAGTCCTAATATAAAATCCATGCTCACTGCGTCCCACAACCTTTCAGGTATGGGTAATGTTTGATATAATCGTGTGTTCTGTCTTTTCCCTTTCGTGTGCTGGCAAATTCTGCATCTATCCATGAATTTCTTAACATATGTTCTCATCCCTGGCTAATAATATGAGCTATTCAACTTTGAGAATGTTTTGTCATGACCGAAGTGTCTGACCAATCCTCCGCTATGTTTTTGCTTCAGCAGGTTCTCCCTCATAGAGTATTTTGGAATACATAATTGATTGCCCCTGAATAATAATCCATCCTGGATCATATACTCGGTCCATTGGCTTCTGTCCCTAAGAATTGGATTCTCAGATGCCTCATATGATTCCTGAACATATGGATCATCCATGTACATTTCTTTGAGGTTATCAAAACCCAAAGTCTTGACTCTGAATTCCTGCATAAGCAAACATTTCCTCATCAAAGAGTCAACAACTTTGTTAGCAGTTCCCGAAATATGCTTAATCACAAAAGTAAAATTATGCATGAATTCAACCCATTTTGCATGCTTTTGGTTCAACTTCTTCTGTCGAGTCATGAATTGCAATGCACGATTATCATTGTACAAAATGAACTCTTTGGGAACCAAATAGTGCCTCCATTTTTTTAGCGCTTGTATGACTGCATAGAATTCTTTGTCATATGTGGAGTACTTGATCTTTGTTTCATTCAGTTTTTCACTGAAATACACGATCGTCTTGTTGTCTTGGCTCAAGACTGCTTCAATTGCAAATCCACTCACGTCACACATGACCTGGAATGTCTTGCTGAAATCTGGCAAAACCAAAATTGGTTGTTCAATGATCTTCTTCTTCAGCAGGTTGAAACTTTTCTCTGCTTCCTCCATTCAGTGAAAAGATTTATGTATTTTCTTCATCCTGTCCATCATTGGTGCGCTAATTCTAGTGAAGTTTCAAATGAATTTCCTGTATAAGATAGCCAACCCATGGAAGCTTTGTACTTCAAACACACTCTTCGGTGATGGACAATCCTTAATTGCCTTTATCTTTTTTGGATTCATTTTAAGTTCATTTGCAGAGATAACAAAACCCAAATAAATGAGTTTTGTTCTCATAAATGATGATTTCTTCATATTGATCATCAATTTATCTTACTATAATATTCTCATCACTGTAGTTAAATTATTTAAGTTCTCTGCTTCAGTTTTGCTGAAAATTAATATATCATCAAGATATACAATGACAAATTTCCCAATGAAATCCTTCAGGACTTCGTTCATCAATCTCATGAAGGTGCTCGGTGCATTCGTCAAGCCAAATGGCATGACAAGCCATTCATATATCCCTTCATTCGTCTTGAATGTTGTCTTCCATTCATCACCTTCTCTCATTCTAATTTGATGATTTCCTCTTTTCAAATCAATCTTTGAAAAAGCTTGGCTCCACTCAAGCAATCCATCAAGTCGTCCATCCTTGGAAATGGGAATTTGTACCTGATGGTAATTTTGTTGATTGCCCTTGAGTCTGTGCACATTCTCCAACCACCATCCTTTCTTGGGTTGAGCACTGTTGGAAAATTGCATGGACTCAATCTCTCCCGAATCAATCCTTTGTCCATTAAGTCCTGGACCTGTCTCTTAATTTATTCATTTTCCTGTGGCGTCAACCGATACGCTGCTTTTTTCGGCAAACTGGCTGCAAGTATAAGATCAATATGATGACTTATACTTCTGATAGGTGGCAACGAACAAGGTAGCTCATCCACTACTATATCAACAAATTCTCCCAGCAACTTCTGGATTTCTTCTGGTAAATCATCTATTCTCGTTTCGGTCAAAACAAATTTGGGCTTCCTGACCACAATAAATTGTGTGTCTTCCTTCTTCTTATCCTCATTAAGAAGTTCCTTCCCACTCATGAGAAGTACAGTGTTTCTCATCTCTGTTTTCACCTCTTTATCCTTAATCGGTAGCAACATGTGCGTCATACCGTTTTTCTCTAGGGTGTACGTGTTCTTTCCCCCATCATGAACCATGTTTCAATCATATTTCCATGGTCTACCCACTAATAGATGGAAAACATCCATTGGAATAACATCACATAATATCTCATCTTTATATCCTCCTATTTTAAATTCAACTAAACATTGTTTAGTGACATTTACTTGATGTCCTTTTTGTAGCCACGAAACTTTGTATGGGCTTGGATGCATAACTGTTTTCATTTCCATCTTTTCTACCAACTCTGTAGATACAATATTATATATGCTACCGATGTCTACTATGACCTTGCATATTCTATCCTTAGTTTTGCAGGCAGTCTTAAACAAACTATTTGTTTGGGTTGGGTTCGTTGCCTCCTTCTCTGGCTTCAAGAGAACTTTTCACATCATTAAAGATCTTCTTCCCTCTACATATTCTGCCTCAAAATTCTGTCCTTGAGCTTCGATAATGTGAGTTTAACCACCATCTTTCTTCCTATCAGGACACTCATAAGACTTATGTCTAATTTTTCCACAGAAAAAGCATTTCACTTCACCTCCTCTGCCTCTTCCTCTTCCTCTGGCTCGAGGAAAAGTGTTTCTATCAACATATTGCCTTCCCTGTGAGCTTCCTCCTATCTCAAGTTGAGTTTGAAGTTTCTTCTCCTTTTCCTTAGAATTCTGGGTTCTATCTTGGGCAATTTCCTCTCTCAGGTTGAGTTTGGGGTTTCTTCTCCTCTTCCTTAGAATTCTGGGTTCTATCTTGGGCAATTTCCTTGCCTCTGCTTTGACTTCTACCTCGACATATTTGACCTTGCTTATGGCTCAACTTCTCCTCAGCTTTCAGAGCCATCTGATAAGCATCTTCCACATTTCGGATGGTCATCATGCTCATCTCATCTTGAATGTCATATCGCAGACCATTCATGTACCTGGCAACTTTTTCTTCATCGCTCTCCCGATGACCTACTCTAATGTTTATCTTGTAGAATTATTCAGTGTATTCTTTGATTGACATCAGCTTCTATCTCAAATTATGCATCCTCCGAAACAGATTTATTTGATAATGCATGGGTATAAACTTGGCTTTCATTTTTGCAACCATTCTATCCCAGCTTTTGATTTTTTGTTTTCCTTTGTAGCATCTGTCAGCCTGCAGATCATCCCACCACATCGTTGCATGCCCTTTAGGTCTAGTAATAGCATGTTTGATTTTTTTGTCTTCTTCGACATCCTCATAGTCGAAGTATTTGTCTAGAGCTCTAATCCAGTCTAGAAGCTCTTCAACATCCAAGTTGCCTTCATACATTGCAATGTCCATTTTTTCCCTAGCACCTATTCTTGCAACAGCCCTGAACATGCGTTCTTCTACAGCATCTTCAACTGCAACTTCTTCTCCTTCGTTTCCAACTTCATTTTCACTTTCATCTTCGTTGATATCCCCAGCTTCAACTATGCGCCTTTGTGCTGTCTCCATAGCATCAAGCCTGGCACATAATTCACGCATTTCTCTTCCAACTATTGGATCAAGCATTTGCCTATCTCTTCTTCTCAGCGGCATGGTTGTAAAATTCCCCCTTCTTCTCTCTGCTACAGAAAGAAAATAATTTGTTCTGTGCTCTGATACCACAACTGATGCCCGCCAAGAGTTAATGAAAACCCTTTGTTTGAGCCCGCAAATGATTTCGGGTTTCGTAACTTGAGAGAATAGCTAATGGTCGTTCCTCTCCCTCTATGACTTCCCGACTCCAAAATTTCACTTTTGACGATAACGACGGCTGTGAGCCTCCCCTGATCCGATAGTCCACATCTTTTCGGGGTTTGCGAAACTAGGATTTCACGACTCTTGACTCCAAAATCACTTGTCGCTCCAATCCTTGAATTTTGATCTGCGAATTCGCATGAGATCCAACAATTTTTGTCGAATTGGATCCAACGAGCACTATCTCTACTGAGCTTATGGGTGTTAAAAAGGCACTCACCTTAACCCCCTCGATTCTTTGCTAGATCCGACGGCTCATGGGTCTTTGACGCCTCTCCACGAATTGTTTCTACCGTTCGATTCCACACTTGATAATCCCTTTCGCGATTCAGGAATTTAGAGTGACCGAAAATTTGGCCTGCACTCCAAACTTGCAACCCCCAAATTCATGAAATGATCTAATGGCTCAAACCGACCATAATCAACTGTCCACATTGATTCTTGATATCAGGGTGGTGGGCTCGTCCGACTTCTAACCACCTTACAGGTCCTCTAGATCCTACGGTCCTTGTGATTTCGCGAGTTCTCCATGGAGAATTATTACCCCCCGATTCACTTCTCAATGACTTCTATAGGACGAGTTCAACATTTGTCTCCCTTTGATCACTTCAAAGGTTAAATCCCTCCTGAGCTTTCGCTTGTAAACTCAAGCTTCCAAAAGGGATCCCTACACGCACTCCTTGTGACAAACTTTCAAATAACCTTTGAAATTTGATTCTTCGACCCTGTGCACTCTTTGCAACAGTAGTCTCTCAATATTCCTCCTGGATTTGTAAAATCCAAGACTTCACTCAGCCTACGCGCACCTTGCACGGCTCTTGTGTCTATAAAAACGCAATCTGAATCTCTTCTGATATTTCTGAGATGAAACACCAAGTCTCGTCGACACACTCCTTGTGGACCCGCCACTGCACTCTTTGTAGGAGTTCTCAGAAAGAGAAACAATTTAAACTCATTCTTCCCTTAACCGGAATTCAAACATTCAACATAGAATTCTAGAACCTACAGACATACATAGCATTGAAAGAAATGCATACAGAGAATACAAACAAGCCTGCAACATACCATTTAACAAATGGTTCCAACAACCATAAAAGACACATAGATTTGGAATCAAAGCTTTCTTTTATTAATTCCAGTGCTCATGTACATGGTAAATATCAATAGCTAAAAAAAAACATAAAATTCTTTGTTCTCCTCTGCAGCTCTACAGCTTAGGAATTCTGAATAATTATACAATGGTACCATGGTGAGGGTGTCTATCATCCGTTTTCCCTCCTTCACTCCTAAATTGTCTAATCTAACATTCATATCTACCTACTTGCATTAAACAAACATAAATGTTTCTTACACCCGACGGATAGGAACATATGCTCCAAAATCAGTTCGGATCTGCAGATATAAATGCAACTGCACTTTCCTCTTATCTATTACATTAATGCTTCAGATTTCCAAACTTAAAACATTTCCACAAAAACGTGTCCTATTTGCATCTGCGTGTCCAACTGTCTCTTTGGCTAGGCACGTGCTTTGGCTTTTTACAATGCTCCTGCATCATAATCAATAATTAATAGAAATTAGTTTATTTACACCCCTTGAACTCTCAAAACACAAAAAGACTTATTTCTTTTAATGAACCCACAAAAATCAATAATTAATGGAAATTAGTTTATTCACACCCATTGAACTCTCAAAACTTAAAAAGACATATTTCTCTTATAATAAGAATAAGAATATGTAGTGATTTAAAAATACATATTGTCTTTATAATAAAAATTATATAATGATTCTAACCAAAGATAAGAGGATAATTTTCTTTTTAAATTATTATTTTTATTTAAAAATAAAATGAAAATTACATTTCATATGTGTCTATTGTAATGTTAAATTTAATATTACATATAAATGTACATTTCATCTTTATTCTAATGAAAAACAATCATCTATCTTCCATTTCTTTATTTTAACCTAACACCATCTTTATGAAGATTGTTCTAAAGTG
Source organism: Picea sitchensis (assembly GCA_010110895.2). Classification (NCBI taxonomy): domain Eukaryota; kingdom Viridiplantae; phylum Streptophyta; class Pinopsida; order Pinales; family Pinaceae; genus Picea; species Picea sitchensis. The sequence continues at coordinate 28,460 of SNQJ01S0091527.1, read as the reverse complement.
ACTAACCATGTAAGCTCATGATTAGTATGAGAAATCAAATACCCAGGATTTAGATGGTGTGCCTATCCCCGTCCCGCCACCAAATATAAGCTAAACATTCAAATACAAGTGTCATTTAGGTTTACCACAATCTAAGAAACATTCTCGAACATTTTGACATTTATAGTAGTTTTTTAAGTGCAATTTTTTCGAATTTTTTTTTGGTCCTTCCCATGCATTTCAAGCAATTTTGAGAGCATGGATGTGTATAAGATTTATTCCTACCAAACATGTACAACTTGGAATAATCTTTTTAACACTTTAAAAAACATTAAAAAATAGAGTTTCTATGTCAAAGTTATATCTCTGAGAAATTGATTTACCAACTAAGCCCATGATGCTTGCATTGCTTTCATGACCTTGCTTCCTAAGGTTAGCATTTTTTTAGAAGAATGTTTTTGATTCTTAGGATTTTTTTCATTATGAAAAAATGGAGTTTCAACAACTTGTAATGATATTTTTATGAATGAACATACATCACATTTCTTCTTAGAAACAAGATACCATGATTGCAACTACTAATAGAAAGAATGAGTTTGGGTTTAAGATTCAACCACACCAAAATAAGGGTAGAGGCAACTCTAACTGTAAGAAAAAGAAATGAAAATATCACTAACCTCGAGACAAGTAGGTAAAACTGCATGCAAATAAGAAGTGTGGAAAGTCGAAGATGACACAGTAATAATTGGTGTGACACCCACAAAATCCCTTAGCACAACACTAATCAATGCCATGCTAGAATATCATTATTGTCCAAGATGAAAGCATTGGACTCTAATTCGTTATGTCGCCTTTAGATCCCATGCATAAGGGAAAAAATATCGATGTGTATCCCATACTTACTATTTCCATTGCAAATGTCTAGAAGGAGGAACTAAAACAACCTAATGAAGGTGAACACCTCTTCCATGCACAAACRTGAGAAAAGGGAATTCCATTGCATATAGTGATATCCATATGAATAAGATCTCAACAACATACATCACGGAGTGGAATTTGTCAATGATGGTGCACCCAAACCATACACCATCAATTGGGTGATCCAAGGATGAGACATTTATGTCACTAAGTAGTGCCACCTACAATATGAAAACAAAACCTTGAAGGATGAAGACTCTGTGAATATGATATGGTTGAAGTAATGTTCTTTTAAGAAAACCATAAACCAATACAAGGAAAGCATTATTACTTGAAAATTTTAGTGAAGGGTTTTAATGATACAATGTTGGGAAAAATTATCAAAAAACCACCAAAGTGGAGGTTTTTGCATAGGTTTTAATACAAGTTTATTGTAACTAAAAACATAGGGCAACTTGATGAACAAATTTCTATGATGCACCACATCTAAAATGGTGTGATGGTGCACCATTATACATCTAAATATTTTTAAGAATTGGTGTGATATATCTCCTTGCACTCCATGAAATTATGGTAATGGTAATGAACATGGTAATGGTAGTGATAACAATAATGAGATCATTGACGATAATAATGTGATGTTTTCATAAAGAGAAATAACATGATTTGTATAGGTATGGGAATTTGGTATTCATTAATTAAAAATGCATTTCAATACATATTACATGTATCAATACTTGTAATTTACAAATCATATTACTGCTCTGATATGTAGAAGGATGTATGGTGCACTCGTGTGTGATAATAAAAACACATCGGTGGATACAAATAATTAAATTCCACCTATGTGTTTGAATTCTAGAATTCATCACATATTATTTAATCATTTTTTTAGGTTTGCAAATGCATCATCTTGTTTTCTTTTTAAATAAAATTTCAAAATATTGATTAGAAAATTAAAAAAATTGTACAATAATATTGATTTTTATGTTTAAATAATGTGTTTGGATAAAATGATTGAATCATTGTATTGTGTGAAATTTAAACAAATACATCCACTAATTACACATATTTCCATAATATGTTGGTGTAACTATTAAGGGGATACAATAACAAACATTCAAAGATGTCAGATGATAAGTTAGTCTACATTCAACACTCTTACAACAGAGCACTCCATAATTCCACAAATAAGTCTCCTTTCGAGACATGTTTTGGTTATTTACCTCCTTCACTATTGGATATTATTTATGGAAAGTATAAGGAAGAAGCATGACTACAAGGAGAGGAACATAAGGCAAGAACATTCATGAAAAAGATCAGATATATACATCTAAGTTTTCAATAGAAACTCAAGAAGAACCAACAGTTGTACAAAGCCAGGCATCATCAACATAGGGAGGATCATCAATTCTATGTTGGAGGCAAGGTGTGGCTCTATATTTGTAAGGAACTACTGCAAGGAGCAATGAAGAAACTCAAGCCCCTTAGATATGGACCATTTGAGATCATTGAGAAAGTGAATGAGAACTCCTTTAGACTGAAACTTACACCTTATATGCAGATCAACGCAATGTTCAATGTAAAAAAATTTGAAGTTGTTCAAGCCCTCCATCCTGGATGAGGAGGAAGAACATCGGGTTCTTCCAACTGTTGAAGACCTTGCACCTCGTGGTATTGAGGAGTTGAAGGAAGATACAGTTTTGCATCACAAGGAGTGAACAACTCGCATACGACAACAAGAAATGTGGTAGATTAGTCTCGAGGGATAGACTCCAAGGAAAACAAAGTGGTATGAGAAGAACCAGATTGCAAGCAATTTCCCTCATCTATCCTTGGTATTGTTTGGGGACCAAAATCCTCCCAATGGGGAGGTGTGATCCGAATTGGATTCAATAAAAACAATTGGTTATCCACACAAGCTCTAAGATGATCAATGGATGAAAAGTTTAAGGCTATGGACGATAAAGGAGATCGACATGTTGGCATGAAGGACCCCATTCCATCACGATTGATGTCCAATTTTGTATTTAATGTATGTAAAGTCGAGCAATATATTATTGTATAAAAAAATAATAATGAGACGTTTATAATACCTTTTCCACATGGGAGAAAAGACAAAAAACCAAAGAAAAGAAGGAGAAACTGATTGGAGAGAAGATGAAGAGTTGGGGATGCTTGAACTTCGACTTATCCTCTTGGTTGACTCAGTTCATTATATTATATTTCCCCACAATGTGAAAAGGGTTCTTGGGATGTGAATGATGTAGAGAGGCTTCCTAGATATCACTAAGGAGCATCGAAATGAACTAGAGAGTCGGTAACTTACCTATTGTTAAATAATAAAGAGCCTCACCAAATCCAAAAGAATGTTGGTTTTCCCATTTGGGTTTCCAGGGTAACTTATGAGTTTATGTGTGATGATTTTTTTTGGTAGCATTGTTCATGAATGGTTAATGTGGCATTGTAACGTAATGGTTTTTTATGTATTATTTAGCCAATGGAATTTTGTTCTAGTATTGTTTGAGCTTGTTTTATATTAATATGGTCTTCGTGGGTCAGTAAACGAGACTAATCTCTCTCAAAATACACCCATACATTGATGCGCGAGTTATAAATTGACGACCATCCTTCTCGAGCCATTGCTATTTACTCGGGGTTTCTTATTTTTTTTTAAAGTTGTTGGCACATTCTCAACTTTGTTGGGCATTGTCCTTTTCCCATAAATCATAGAAGACATATATATCAAACGTTTGGGTTGTTTGGGCATTCATTATCTACCCGTGAGCCATATACACATTTTTTTAAGTTCTCCCACTACGTATTTCGCCCCAAAATGTTTTCCTTTATCGTTCATTACTAGAGTTGGCTTCCAAAACGTTTTTCCTCGTGATGGGTTTCCAAAATCGCACCAAAATATTTCCTATGCAACCGGTTTTTGAATCTTCCCTCCAAACATCTTTTACATGCCGTCATTTGTCAAATTTTCCCTCCACACTTTCTCTTTGGTTGTTGGTCACCAAATCTGGCACTTTAAGGTTTTCCCTTCATAGTTGGTTGTCAAATTCGCCCCTTAATTAATTGTTGTGATCGTGGATTAACCCAACCCGACTAAGCATCCCCTTTAGTAGACCCCCCCTTCTCATTTGACCGAAAATTCTTTATGGTGGATTAAAATTTTCCCCATTTCGACCGGGTTCTCTTTAAGTCGATTTGAGTTCCTTGCTCGAGTAGACTTTGGTAGATTCGACTTGGTCGACTTACCGTTCCTCTGAATCGACTTGTAATCCTTTTGGCTCATTTCTCCAGCTTGACTTTTGGATACTGGACTTATTTTTTATTTGGGCTGACTTAACTCTTGGCTTGCTTGGTTGGGTCTTTTCCCATCAATAAAGAGATAAGGCTATATTTGTTATAGAGATTTTTGTTTTGGTGAAATGATGAGACTATAAGCCTCCCATTTACAGATCAATGGGTCTTTACCATCACTAATGTCATGGGTGAGAATTATTTTGAATTTAATCTTCCACCCTTCCTGGTCTCACACCCTATCCTTTAATGTTGTGCTATTCGACCACACATTTTGCATATGTTGGACACTTGGTGGTGGTAGAGCACTTTCACCCTACAAAGCTCAATTCAGGCTACATTAATAAAAATATAGTAGATCGATCATGGATAGAAATATTACGTCCACTCACTAGAATAATGTACAACATCATTGGGTTATCAAAGTAGGGAGTATTCTTCACTAGGGTAGATAGTCTACCAAGAGCCAAATTTAGTAGAAGTTGCTCCATTTCATGAATGAACTTGACATAGTGGGAACAATTGAGTCCCAAAGGGGGAACACTAATCCAAGTGGTCATTTAGGTCTATTGTTGTCCTATAATAAATCATGAACCTTTATATATTCACAACAATTTTCGAGATCTTAAAATTACAACACATTATTTTGCGCCTTCCCCCACATTTCTAGCAATTTTGAATGCATGGAAATGTATAACGATGGGGCCCGCCACACACATAGAGATAGGAATAATATTTATAATGGTATAACAACACCTAAAACATAGTTTGTATTCCAAATTTATGGGCACCATAAGTTGATCTATCAACTCAAATTCTTAATGTTTTCATTTCTTTCGTGACCTCAACTCCGAGGCTTATGTATTTTGGATCTTAAAGCTTTCCTACATAGTTTTTTTGGCATCGCAATAAAATGCAATTTTAATGTATTATTATGGTATTTTTTTGAATGATTGTAATCATCACATTTCTACAACCATTATAGCCAGTGTGTATTGTTATGTACATTACAATGTTTTTCACAATTTGATTCATTAATAGAATTTGGTTTTCACTTTAATAATCTTCTTTCAATAATATATTTTTTGTTCTCTTCGTAATATTGTGTTCTTGTGATTTTTTTTCTCAATCTAATCTAGATTAGATTCATCCATTCGGTCATCTAAATGACAAGAAACAATCAAGTTTGTTTTTGAATGATTTTTGAGTAAAATCTTGGGGAAATTCGGGGAGTTAAAAAAATTGGAAAAACTTTTGAAGAAAGTTTATAAACAAAGAGATAAAGCTACATTTTGATATGGAGTAACTATAGAAAGGGAGATTCATGCAAATGATCATCGACTAAAGAAGTGGATTAGTGGTGAGTTTTCTCATAGTTGAACAACAACAAATAATTGATATTGGTTATGCTGACCACCTATTCAACTAGGGGGTCAACTCCATGTACCATGAGGATTGGCATCATCGGAAGCTACTAATTTAGAGACTTCCTGGTTCTACAAGGCATTTTTGTCCTTCATCATGTATTTTTGTAACTGAAATTTCCACTCCCTTGCGTGGGATAATAATGTAATGGGTTTACATGGATCATATTTATGTCAGTTATCTTAAGAATTCATCATTAGAGGAGTTCCTTTCACTGAGTTTTTTTTCCTCAGGTCATTAATTTGGCTTAACCAGCCTTATTAATTTCCCTTGAGTTTTTCACTCCCACAAATAATTCCTCAAAAGTGGTGAAAGGTGTTATAATGGTCTCTTCCTCTGGTATCTATTGTTTAGGAATGTTGTAAATGACCATGTAATACATCTCTCAAAGTTTCGCGGAATTTTGTTGAGTCTAGATAGGTTTTTTTAATTAATTAAAATCTTGTAAGGTTAGGTAATTTTATTTTATTTTTATAAAAAATTATGTAAAAACTAGGTCCTTGGGATTTTGCTAGGGGTATTTGTGCTCAAACAAAATGGTATGAGACCCCCTACACCCTTGCACCAAGTTTCATCTCAATTTGACAACGTTTTCTAGGTGTTTGTCCATAGGGAGTCCGAGTGAGTCAAAACAACAATTTTAATTGCTAGTCATGGCATAGTAAAAATGTCATTTTTTGTAATTATGAGCTAAGTGAATAAATTAACGGTGGGATATGATGAGTAAACCCATTCCTAACCTACCCAAACATTTTCCTAACCTTTTTCCTAAGTTGGAAAAGTAATTTTCCACTTAAAAGACCCCCCCTTACCTAGCCAACAACTTAAAGTGGTGTTCCCTAGCTAATTGACATGTTGTAATTAAAATGTTTAAGTGAAAAAAGACACATAAACCCTAAATTATCCCTCCTTGGTGTCTAACTTAACGTTTGACCATAGGAAAATGTGTTTCCCCCCTTTACACCTCACCCCCTCACTCATTTACCAAAACCCTAAAAGTGACTTTTCCTTGATGTGTGACACTTGTAACTCATTCAAGAGGGGTAAATTTTCCTTCCAAGTATAAATGAAGGCCCTCTCACCCTCATTTCCACACCATATTTTTAACTATTGTTATGCTACAAAAAAATTTCCCCAACTTCTCATCTTTCCACCTTGCTTTCACTCTTTGTGCTCTCACTCTTTGAGAGGAATTTATAGCAATTAACTGCTGCAAGTTCCTATTTGGTTAATAAGAAAGGCTTTGGAGGATTTGGAAGTAACAAAGATTAGTCTTGTTACTTCTATTTATTTGAGGTGATATTGTTCCTTTGAGCATTGTTTTTTAGATATTGAGCATATTTCCTAAGTAAATTAGTTTGCTTGGGTAGTTTTTGCAATAGTGTAGTTGCTTATATAAGTGAGTTGAATATTTGATGATATAAATTAGTTTATGTTATTTGTCTATTTCACTCACATTTTCTCTTATCTCATGGTTTGGTTCAATAGTTGCAGGTTATCCCAAGGGTTTGTAAAGCTAGTTTTGAGCTATAAGCTAGCTTTCATAGCCTTCTTGAACCTCTTATATTTTATGTTCTTTCACATTCAAATTTTGGTATTGCTAACACTCTAGGATAGGTCATTTCATTATCTATACTTGTTGATTTTTTTTATGCAGAAAATTTATGTGTAAAAACATAAATTTTCTTAACATTGTTGTGTCTTTGCAGCATTTCCAACAAACAATAGATTTATTTTTTTGCAAGTTCTCGCAATATCAAGGGGAAGTTCTACCAAAATTCATCGATAAAACACACAAGGAACCCTCCTCTTGGTTGGGTAATATTTCCCAACCTCTCTTTCTTCATTCTAGCATTGCAGCAAGCCCAAAGGGGGTCCCCAAGTGGATTGAATTCTTGTATTTAATTTTTTGTTCTTGTAAATTGTATTAGTTCCTACACCTTGGTGTGAGTTTGGCCAAGGTAACCCCCAAAATCGTAATTCTATGATCACTCTTTAAATTTCTGCATTTTTATTCTTTGCCCCACTTGTCATTTGGACAAGGTTGTGTGGCTAGGTTGATTTAGTTTTAGTTTAATTCTTTTCCAACCCTCTTTGGCACAAAATAGGAAGGCTTTCATCCACCTTGTTCCATTGTGAGTGGTTTGTATTTTGGTTTTTCATTTCAAGCAAGTATTTCATCTTTTTTTTCCTACACCTTGGATGTGAAGTTGGCCTAAGCCAACCCCCAAAATAGTATGGCTAGCTTAGTTATTTTCTACTAATGTGTTTATGCTCAATGTATTAAAATCATTTAGAAGTAGAATCACATATACTAATGCTATTTTAGGCCCATGGAGGCATAAGATTAATCTTGTGCTTTTTCACTTGCAAGTTTTATTTCTCAAACACTTATCTTTTACTTTGCAAGCAATATGGGCATGTGAATGGTGTAAAACAATCTAATCTTTATTTCTACAAATTGTTCAAGTTCTTCACATTCCTTTAATGATTTATCTTATGGTTTAGAACTTCACATTAGTAACTTGTAAATTTTGGTTTTGGCACTATTACACACGTTTTGGCAAGCAATATCTTGCCTTAACACACTTTTGGCCTTAATTTAACTTAGTCCATAGGCATAAAACCAATTAGAATTAATAGGGCACCTTTACTAACTTGTGGAGCTAGGGTAGGCCTTGTTGCCATGCTTCTTGAGCACCCAACAACTACTTGGTACAAGCAGGGGGAGTATTGGGGTTGACACTTAGTTAGGAATCAATCTTCACTTAATAACTTTTAATAAATCCTTAATCCACTCTACACAATTGGGCATCAACTTGGTATATCATTTGTGGTTGGCACTTAATAATCTTGCAAGGAATTTACTTTCATTTACTTTCGTGCAAGTTTATATTATGTGGTGTGTATTGATAGCTAAGTAGTCATAATTGTGCCCATTGGAGGCTTTCCTCTAAGCATTTTATTTTTTGTTAAGTGGTGTGTTCATATCCTTGGTTTGGTCCCTCAAGAAGTTGTGCATCCTTTGGAGGCACTTCCTTATTGGTCTTTGTGTAATTTTATTTGCCATTGAAAGCAGTCACAATAGAGTTCTGTGTCTGTTCGGGAGACAATCTATTGTTAAGGATGCTTGGATTGATGTGTTGATGAATATTTCCCTTTGATCAGCTTTAATTTCCTACACAAATAATCAAATTTAGTTAGTAACTTTGTATCTTTGTATATGTATCTTATGTTTAGTATAACTTTAGTGTATCTCTTTAAATATTTTTTTTTAATCTTATTGTAAGATTGCATATAACTTTGTTGTGGTATAGCTGTAACCTTTGTAATATTTTGTAACTCGTGTGTAATCAACCTCCCTCAAAATCTAGTTGACCCCTTGCCCAATCTTAGGCACTAGTCTAGTTGTCCTAGGAAAAAACTTGCTTTTCATCTTGAATTGTTGAAAATTGCATTGTTTCCTTTTCATATAGGCTAGATCTTTCCCCTCAACCTTTTAACTAATTAAAACCAACTCCTATAAATTAATGTTTAATCTCATCTAGAAACTAGGGTCTACCCCCATTGGCTTCCCTACGAGTAAGCCTAGACGAAAGAGGTTCAAGTCAAAGTGACAACGTGGGATTTGAACATAGACATTGTGCCTCCAACGACACACTAAGTGAGAAGGACTTAGATAATGTTTGCAAGTGTGTATAAGGACGGCAGCAGGTTCCATTTCAATGGAGAAGTGATTATATTATACCTTTTTATATTCTCGTGGCATTTCATAAAGAAATTGTATTATTGTTGTTTGCTAGGTTTTATGGCCTAAGAGGGGGTTGATTGGATAAACTTCTATGAAACACATGTATAAGTTTGTTTCCTACATTATCAACTACAAAATATTTTTTCTATCATTGCACATTAATTCTCAAACATGATTCTAATATTGTAGAACTAAAATTACGAAATTTCCCATTATTATCTATTTGATGACGGATTTATGTCGAACTTTTATAAATATAACACAAACCATTCACAAATATATATACAATAGTTAAATTATTTATTCATTGAACCTACACACTCAAAAAATACATTTTAAATTTAAATTTAAAATATTTTTTCAAGAGTAGACTTCATGAATATCCTCAATTGTTTACAAATCAAATACCATCCATTATGAAGATAAACCATTCTAAAATAATGATAATTATGAATTCAACGTGATGGCATATGTGGTTAGTTTCAAGGGAAATGGTTTGCCCATTTTCCATTGATAATATTTATCAAATCTTGTAACACAACATTTGATACATTAGTGAGTAAGGCTAAGGAGAATGGGATTTGGATGATGATTACATTAAGGTTTTGTTCATGGGTATGCATGGATTGAAGGTTGGGGAATACCAATGGATGGAAGGTTGAAGGGAATACCAATCTTTCTAGTAGAAAATCATGGAATCATAAAGTCTGTCAATAAAAAAATTGATCTTGGTATTGTCATAAATAATGTGAGATATTTTTTGATAGCATAATGAATTATTGAGACTCGAAAAAGGTGACAATTTCACATATTATAAATATTTGAATCATGTCGGACATTAAGCATAGATCCAGGACCACAAAAAATCTCTAATTTGTATAATATTTACCGCATAAGTTATAAAGAAGAAGACTTTAAAATTTCAATCACTAATATTTTCCGATTTTATCTTTCCAACTCCATATATAGAACTCAATTTAGACTTAGAAATCTTCAAATATGACTATTTTACCAAAACAACACGTTTTAGTCTAATCTAGTTTGAGGGGATAGACACAAACCTTAAATTGTACATGTTATAATTTTGAAAATTTAATAAACCATATTTTGAATTTTTACCCAATATATTTGTCTATGTCTTATATCAACTCTAAAATAGTTCCCACATAATGAAAATAATAAAAAAATATGAGAGAAAAAAAATGATAAAATAAATCAGATCCAAACCAAGGATCATACACTTAATTAATTGTAATAAACTAGCAATTATGACCAAATGAGATGAAATTTTTTCAGCTAATTGTAATTTCCAATTATGTTGTCCCCATTGGGTAGAATTTCTAGGTTTGCTAATGAAGTTTTGGAAATCTTAGAGCATATTTACACCCATAAAGGATTTTTTCTATAATGAGTCGTCATTGGCCTTTAACCTTATCCCCATTTCTCATCTTTCATTGGCCTTTAACCTTATCCCCATTTCTCATCTTTAAATGGGGTACTTTTATAGTCGAATTGGGGCTCATAAATAAAAAAAAATGAATTTAAATTATATTAAAATTATTAGGGCTCATAAATAAATAAATAAATGAGATTAAATTATATTAAAATTTTTACTAATGAAGAGTTGGTATACATTAAAATATAACACTGAAGTATATTTTGAAATTGTTTTTATAGCTAACTTTAATATATAAATACATTTTTATTATTAACTAATTTTAATATATATAACATAATGTTTTTTTAATAATCAATTTTAATATATAAATAAATTGTTTTTATTAATTAATTTTAATTACGTGAAAGGCATATACTTATTGGCAATGGGAACAATTAATCACTTTTTAATTTAAAATTCTAATATGATGGCTAACAATTGAAGATAATGGCATATTCTTAGTCGTCCTCCCAAATCAATGAATGTGATTTACTATTCATAATGTCTTTGTGTTTTTTAATGCATCCGTTAATCTACTTATTTTTTAACATTTACCTAATCATATTAAGAAATTCCTGTAGCACTATATGATTTCCATGTTTAAATGATTAACCTTTGGGATTACCATGTTTGGATTTCTTCAGTTGTCCGCGCATTTCATTTTCTGACTATCCACACGTTTCATTTTCTCCCTTTCCTCAACTGTCTATGCGTTTCATTTTCTGGTTATCAACACGTTTCATTTTTTTTTGGTTGTTTGCGCGTTTCATATTGGTTATTGGGGTCGGGGTCGTTGTGCTTGCAGCTGCGGTGGTTTTAATTTTCTTTCACCCTTTCAGATCTTCCCGAAGGTTGAAACCAAAATCAGAACAATCAGGTGGAATTATGTATAGCATTCCCGATGTGATGGCGAGGAAATTTTCGTTCAATGAAATCCGGATGCTCACAAATAGTTTTGGCAAAGTGTTGAGATCGGGCGGGTTCGAAATAGTGTACGAGGGCATGCTTGAATATGGGACGATGGTAGCTGTCAGGAGACTGGAGATCGCAAGGCAAGGCGAGAAGGAATTTTACGCAGAGGTTAGGATATTGGGCATAGTCCATCACTGGAATCTAGTGCAACTAGGTTTTTGCGCGCAGGGATTACAAAAGATCCTCATTTACGAGCACATGCCCAACGGCTCCTTGGACCAATGGCTCTTAGACAAGAGTAAGGTAAGCTTATTGAATTGGCCCATTAGGTTCAATATCGTATTGGGGACCGCCCGTGGCCTGACCTGTTTACATTAGGAATGTCGTTATAAGATCATTCATCAGGAATATTAATTAAGAAATTTGTAATCGATTTTGATGCGATCCCTATTTATCATATACACAGTATTTCAATGGACAACGTTGCCAACAATTTATAATCGATTTTGATGTGATCCCTGTTTATCTTCATATTCTTTGTAAGCCTTTCGGTGTTTACCAGCAATGAGTTAGCGACTGTACTAGTAGATATAACACTAAAGTATGTTTTATGCCTTAGTCAACGTTCCTAATATATAAATAAATTGTTTTTATTAACTAACTTTAACATATATAACACCTAAAGTATGTTGTGTGCCTTAGTCAAAGTCTCTAATATAGAAATATCTATTTTTTATTAACTAATTTTAATGGGTTGGGTATCTCATATTTATGAGACAAAATATGTTTATACAAAGAAGATACAAATTTAATAAATTAGTCCATTCTAATAAAAAATATTCACTAATTTCTCAAATCTCCATAATGGAGCAGAACAAGCAGAAAGAAAAACCAAATATGTAAGTGTGTAGCTACAAAACAACCTAAGAACAAGAGAGAGGGGCCAGAAAGAGATCCAACTGGGTCCTGGAGTAATACTTTTACATAGGAACATTAACATACTATATATATATATATATATATATATATTGTTCAAGATAAGGTCTGGAATTATGCTCTGCAGCTTTTTAGGTCTTCTTCATGCTCCTGATTCCTGCCTTCCCGGACCTTCTTTGTCTCCCTTGGTACGTACTGATCACCTCATCCCTACAGCTCTGACCACTTCATAAGAATGGGATCAGAAGGGGGGGCGAAAGCCCACACCTACCGTAACGTCACCGCCAATGATCTGGAGAACTTGTGATCATGTCGACCATGCTTTGAGCCGCCATTTCACCTTCGATACCAATACCTGTAGGAAGAGATGGATATAAGAAAAGAGTCAAACACATATGTTGAGTCCTCACATCCAAAAGAAGCTCAAGTTTGGATACCCGACAAATGCATCCCCCAAGCCCCGATTGTGCCCAGGTATGTCATCAAAACCACCAGGATAGGGCAGCATATGAAATTAATGCAAGACCATTCCCTCATAGGAAAATTCCTAGGTTTCTAGCCCTCAAAAAAGGACCTAGCTTGCTGGATCAAGACGTGGTGGAACCCTAAGGGAGACTATGAGCTCCAGTTGAGCTCCAGCTGAGCTCCAAAGGTTTATTTACAATAATATTCTACAACCTAGAGGAAAAGGAAAAGATATTTGAAGGGGTACCATACTTCTACAACTCGACTGACATCTACCTTCGTTTCTGGACAAACCGCTTCTGCCCAAAAAAAGAAAACTTTGCATATGCACCGGTATGGATTCGCCTCTATTCCCTACCCCAAGAGTTCTGGTTAGAGGAAATTTTATTGGGCATAAGCAATACCCTGGGTAAATATGTCAGATCTTCTGAAGCTACCAAACACAGAAAATATACCTCCTATGCAAGGATATGTGTCTATATGAACATCTCCAAAGATCTGCCACACACAGTTACATTAGAATACCAAGATGAGGAATGGGCTCAAACCATAGACTATGAACACATCCCTTTCAAATGTCGAAAATTCCATAAACATGGACACCTTTTCAAAGACTACCCTCTCAATTCCCCCTCCAAGAGGGAATTTGAAGACCAACCAAAGGAAGGATTCAGCCAGGTTCAAAATGGAAGGAGACAAACACAGAAGAAGCCCACGACCAACAACGAAAAAAAGAACCCAAATAAAAACTCATTTGAATCCCTTAGCCGCATCCCAGAAGAAGAAGAGGTGGAAAACCCCCACAATACCACAGTGAAAGATCGCAACAAGCACAAGGAAGATCAATCGTCACAAGAGTATCAAATCACATCAAACCAACCAGATCCACAGAATCACCCAGTCTCAGGGAAAGAACCGGAAAGAGAGGAAGACATAATCATGGAAATGGATGAGAAGGACCTAGCAAAAATTGGCCTAGACTAGTTAGAAGAGGCACTCAACAAGTGTAACACCCCTAATTTGATGAATGCTTAAAGATTACAAAGTAAAATTAATTAAAGAAAATAATTATGGTTAACTAAGTAATACTTTAACTAAAGATCACATTTAATGACCTGAGAAATAAATCTTAAGAAATCAATGAGAAATGTTATAAAATGGTTGTGTATGCAGAGAGGGAGAGGGATGAATCCCAAGAAGATAAAACATTGAAGGAGGAACGAAGGACAGAGGATGGGGGTGGTTGGATGAGTAACTGCATGAGTCGGCGAAGGAGGAATAAGGGAAGGGGGGAAGGCTGTCGGGAGGGGGATTCGACATTGGAGGGAGATTTTTCTAAGGACTTTTGGACTTGTTGTGAGCACAAAGTTTCGGAATGTGGCTTTTGATCAGGGGAGGCACCAAGTTGCTAGGGGTTTTGGGCACGGAGGCCAGGATATCCATAGATATCCTGGAGCTAGGTAGTTTTCTTAGTTGGCAGGGAGAAAGTAGTTTTGGGCAGTTATTTTCCTGTTTGTGGCCGGGTTGATCTAGTAGCAGGAAGGCAGCAGCAAGGCACAGAGGCAACAAAAATTAGCATCAGAACCAGGTACTTTGTTAAGTTATGTATTTATTTCTTTCTTCCATGAAATTTATTGATAAATCTAAGTTATTGAAGTTGTTGTTATGCAAATCCATATTATGCTAGGAAGTTATTGATTCAGTTTAGTAAATAAAATGTTTATGAAACTTAAATGATGTTTAGAAATATTAGGCTGTTACATATGGTATCAAAGCATCTTAGTTCGAAATCTGGGCCTAAGGGCCAAAACCCCGAGTGTTAACTCCAGCCACGCTTAAACTACAAACAAAACATGTTCAGCTTGACCAGATAAGACTGATACAGTATCAGAGAATATACTCAGGATAGCACCCCTATATTATCCAAGCAAATGGTCTCATGTATATCACAAGCAACCGTTTTAGGCTGTTACATAAGGTACAGGTCTTCTAAATTTCCTTTTCCTGACTGTGCATTGGCAGTTCCTCATTCAGGTAAGTTCGAGATGAAGTAGGCCTTTTCAAGGTCCTGCAAATGTCCTTTTGCATTTTATTTAGTATAATTCACGTAGTTATTAATTCTTACCAACTTCAAGCCTTAGACAGAAGTTTCCCTCAACATTTTCATCTATTTCAGGTGTCTATTCTACCCGAAACTTCATTGACCAACATTGCTCAAATAAAATTAAATTATCGCTTCTCTTTTTCGTGCTTAAAAGCTTTATCAGGCTGCTTTAAGGGTAGCCATTTTATAGGAGGTGATCCTGCAAACTTTCTGGTTTGCTGCCACTATTTTAAAGGCGTTCCTTTGAATATTCAGACTAACTGTAGTAGCCATACAAATTTTAACCTTGCCAAGAAAGCAATTTTAACACTACGTAATGTTTTATGCAACTAATTGATTATCCGGAAGGAGAGTTGCCTATTACGAGGGAGAACGGATCTGAGCCGTCAAATCTCGGGCGGATACCCGACAACTGTCGGATCTGCAGGAAGTTGTGAGGGAGTTAAGTCCTCAGGGGATACAGGAGGAGAAATCCCGACGTAATTGGGGTCGTCCGTTGCAGGGACGTGTGGCAACAATCGAGCGCCACCTAGTAGAGCCTGACAGGAGGTCAGTCATCAGAGAATCGAGGTTTTGTTAAGTCAGGGAATCGAGACCTTGTGGTTCTCGAAATTTCGAGAACGGATCCTAGTCGTTGATCTCGGCAGGACATGCGTCAGCGTTCTGGAGAGGAATCGGGATTTTACCCATCGGATATTTCAGGAGTGTGGAACTCGTGCATGTTGAAATTG
>SNQJ01S0091526.1:0-32703 GCA_010110895.2 Picea sitchensis | reverse complement strand
TTTTGTAACATACACTAACATAATTTCACTTAAAAAATAATTATCAAAAAAACCTAAACCTATCTCATGGATAAATAATAATTCCACTAACATAAATTTCACTTTCAAAAAGTAATTATAAAAAAACCTAAAAGTGTCTAATGGTCAAATAATACTTCCAGTTCATGTTCAATAAATTTTGGTTTAAGATGTTGATCATCAAACCACCTTATTCCATTTGACCCTCATAACTTTATGTTTACATCACCTTATTCCACCATAACTTATGTGTGGATACAACATTTTCATGATAACCATAAGTCGACCAACTTTATAAAAGTGCATGGTAGGTCAAACAATAATATGATAGTGAAACCTTTGGAAACCTGGGGCGATGGAGGGATGCTCTTGGTGGTATGCATTGCTTTTCTAATCCCACATTATATCACTTGTGTATATATAAAGTCCCTTCATGTGGTTTGAATGAACGCTCTATATATTAATGATAAAACAGTGAATGGTCAAATATTTTATTCCCTCCACACAATGGAGTGAGATATGGATAAGTATGAGTAAGAAAGCAAGTTTGTACTTCATCCCTCTTTTAAGTTTGACTGGGATTCAAATTTTAATTGGAAATAATTTAAGGTTTAAGGTTATACAATAAATTTTATTATTAAACAATTTGTTTAAATTAAATGTTAATTAATTTAATTATTTTTAAAAAATTATAATTTAAAAAAAATATATTTATAGAAATTAAACTTGTTAAATAATGAAGAAGAAAAATTATTTAATTTTTTTATCTAATTTAATATAAAAAAATCAATAACATGAAAGATCTTGTTAATTGATTTTATATTTGAATACAAATAGACAAATAATTTTTCACCTAAAATGACTTATGCTCTAAATTCCAAACCAACATAGAGAAACAATCATATCTATATACAATTACACATAACTAAATTGAAAATGTTACAATCAATTAATATTGTAATAATAATAATTTCTATAGCTTCATATATATGAGATGCACTTATAATAAAGTTATTATCAACATTTTGTTTTCAAGCTCTTTTGAAATTGATTTATGAATTAAAATGATGTGGGATTGGACATACCCATATCTAAGGTTACCCATGCCGTGCTTTCTCTCATTTTTCGTTAATGTGGAATAAGGTGATGTCATTATCATTTTTAGAAGTGCTCCAAAATCATTTTTATTTATGATTTGAGAAGTTCATTTTTAATAATATGTATTTTCTAGTTGTATATTTTAATAATTTATATGGTAGTTGTCTAAACGGAGTTTAAATTTTTATAGATGAAGAATTTTATTAATTTTATTTAAATTAATTTATTTTTTGAATATTTATTAAGATTTTTTTATAATTATAAGTGGTAGGTGCAAAGATATCATATTAGATTTTGAAAGAAATTTGAAACAACTTTTGTTTTAGATTTAGGAAAATCCACAAATAATCAAGCTAAGGCTTATGGCATTTATTAGGGTCTTCTCATAGAAA
The DNA here is from genome assembly GCA_010110895.2 of Picea sitchensis. Classification (NCBI taxonomy): domain Eukaryota; kingdom Viridiplantae; phylum Streptophyta; class Pinopsida; order Pinales; family Pinaceae; genus Picea; species Picea sitchensis. The sequence goes on along the minus strand of SNQJ01S0091526.1, from coordinate 31,195 downwards.
AGGAAATACAAAAAAAATCTATTTTTGTCATAAGATATTCAAGTATAAATATCAAATCAATGGTCCTAAAAGAAACCCCATTCGATAACAAGCTCACTTCAATTATGGCTCGAATCCATAAAGAGGTCTACATCCTGCACAAGGTCTCATACTTCCAAGTTTTGAAAGAACTCAATTTCCAGGGTAATTCCCTAGCTAACGAGGTTGCCTCCCTTAATCAAGGGGATCTACAGAAAAAGGCGGGTGACATTATCATGATGATGGAAATATCATGTTGGAATTGATGTCAACATGAAGATAAGAAGTACCATAGTGGAGTATGACATGGAACTGCAGTAAAAGATACAGGAATAATGAATTACAAGAATGCAGTGGACTATTGGAAAACATGGAATCACCTAGTCGAGTGCTTTGAAAGAATTAAAGAATGAAACAATTTCAATTACTACATTGGTCGAGTCGATTTGTCCTAGTGACTTTATATTCTGTTGAGACATGACAGTGATGAAAAAAACAAATACTAGCGAGTCACACTCTTGAATACTTTCTCATGCACTATCATTTCAGAGTGTATGCAAAGGGAATTTTGTTGATGCAATACTGAGAACCCTTGAGTCTATCATATCAACATGGTAGTCGATATTTCGTAGAAAGTTTTGGTCATCATTCTTTCTAGGCTAAATTTGGATGAGCTTTCAAACCCAAACAATTTCTAGCAACCACCAATGGTTAGATCCACTCAGGGAGTCAATTGTTGAGTAAGTTGTCATTAATGTCAAAGGTTAGTAAGTGATTAAATATAAATGTGATTTTAATAAATAAAAAAAAGTGGAAAATTTAAGTGGTTATGCAAAAGTGGACATGAAAGTGGATTAAATATAAATATGATTTTAATAAATAAAAAAAGTTAAGAAGTTAAGTGGAAGTGGAGTTTAAGTAAAAGAGGAGTAAATATGAAAGTGGAATAAAGAAAAAGGTAAAAGTCAAATTGGATTAAAGAAAAATGTAAAAGTGAAATTGGATTAAAGAAAAAGGTAAAAATGAAAGTGGAGTTAAAGAAAAAGGGTAAAAGTGAAAGAGCACATGGTAAGTGCACATGGTATTTGCACACCATGGTGGTATTTACCTATGATAAGGTAAAACGTGAATTAAATCATGATAGTCAAAATCTATTGACCCAATTGAAAACATGTCTAAATTATCTAAAAGGCACAATGGTTTATTGACATTGTATTAATTAAAATAGTATGATTAATATCTTATATTGAAAATGCACATAATTATAATGAAGAGATACATTCATATATTGAAGAGGTACATTGGTTCATTGTTATTTACAAAGAGACATAATGGTTCTATAGGATTACTGAGAGGAGGGGTGAATCAGTAGTGAGAAATTATAATACTTTTAACAACAGTTTATTCTTCAACAATATTCAATATTTTATCATTAGCATCCAATATATCATGAGCAACATAATAATAAATAGTGTCACATCACAATAGATACATGGTACACCATAATTTATGTGGTAGTGTCACATCACAATAGATACATGGTACACCATAATTTACATGGAAACCCAAATGGGAGAAAACCACAAAATCTTTTTCTTATATATCAAAATAATACATTCATTGGAAGCACCAACTTTTGATTCTCCAACTACAACTAGAAGGAGGCTTTAACCCCCTGTTCTCAGGCTCCAACCAAAAGGATTCTAAAATCCCCTGATTTCTCTAGCTCCAAACAGAAGGATGATGTAATCCCCTGATTTCTCTAGCTCCAACCGGAAGGTGTTTACAACCACCTATCTTTGCCCCGTCCAACCGCCTTGTAATATAAATGTAGACCAACTATCACGAACTCTGCCACTGTCTCTATCACTGTCACAACTCTATCATTCTCTCATAAACATGTATCTAATCACCAACCAACTAAACTTGTACCATACCATGCATCAAGTGTATACCAATATACATACTATCTCATCCATCAATCATGAACCAAAAGATACATCAACAATGAATAGTGAATCATGATCTAGAGAATCAACTATGTATAACATGTGTTATATACAATATCATCAACCATATGTAGATATGTACCATGTCATCAATGAATAATCTCAAAGAACCTATGCATGCCCCTCATGCATACATCACCATACAACATGAATATCCCTCAACCATGTACAAGTAACTCAAGATGTGAGCTATGAGAATCATATCAATGTTTTACCATACATATGAGTGCTCCTCACTCATCCAAGAAACCAAGATACACCATATCAAAATACCAAACAAACCATACCAAATATGCCTCAAACATACACCATATCATGACAAGAAGTAACCATAAAAAACAAGTATAAAACCATACCAATACCTCTGAAGCTGACCTGAAACAGAAAGATGTTGACCTATAGACTTCATTCAGAACTTTAGGGACTTGGTATCAACATCTACTCAAATATTCATTAGCTTTTCACATATATGCAACCTTCTCTTCTACATCCCACAAATAACCGCACTTTACTCCACTACAACCCACATACATCTGCGCCCTACTGACCCGCAACCTGCGGATACCTCATAAACTAGTTTTTGTTACAACCCCTCGACCTTCCTTTGGTACATCAGAAAATATTCCATCACAACCTTAGCAAAATATCACTAGATCAAAAGAAAGATAGTCAATGAATGAGTGTGTGAGTGTCCTTGTGAATGAATCCTTGAGTTGTTTATATATTATTTCATAGAAACCTCTCTCCTTACTTTAGGGATTTCTAGGGTTTTCTTGTTACAACAACTTCACCCCTTTGACCAAGACTTATAACAAACTAGGGGCTTCTTGTCCACTCTTCGAGACTTCCAACTTTACAAGGCTATCTCCCTAACCAGAGGAACCATGTGACATTTCACATATCACTGAAAATGACATGATGAGTACTATCTATCTATGAGGTTATTTCCTGCATTCACACTGTCCTTCATGTTCATATTCCTAATTCAACTTCAGATACCAAGACCACACCATTGGGGATACCAGAATATGCAACCGAAATTCTTCAAGGATTGACATGGATATCTGAGGGTTGACATCATTCTCCAAGATCACTCTCCAAGGGTTGAAATCAATGACAACCAACAAACCATTGTCCAACAATCTCCCCCTTTGGAATTGATGGAAACACTTAGGCATGGAAATCCTTATTCTCATGCTCCCCCTAACTGCATCCCTCTATATCTACATGCCTTTCTCTTTATCTCCCCCCCTTTGAAATCAATGGCAAATGGTACTCCTCATCCAGGGTTGCTACCTCTATCTACAAGCCTTTGCTAACTCTACAAACTTTTTTATTCATGGTGCTTCCTTGTGTAATTCCTTGATGTATATATGAAAAGCATTCAAAAAGTTTTGTTACTTAAACTTCTTCAAGACTTTTGTTTCTCTCCCCTTGTCCAATTAAACTTGATGCTGAGTGGATCATTGTGGGCTAGAAACTACTCCAAGTTTTTGTCGCAAATAATCAAAAGGTTCTCTTGCAAGAGATTTGGTGAAGATATCTGCAATCTGTTCCTTTATCCCGACATACTCTAGCTTGATGTTATTCTCTGTAGCTTGTTCCCATAAGAAGTGATACTTGATCAAATGTGCTTTGTATTAGAGTGCATCACTGGATTCTTTGAAATACTAATGGCGTTGGTGTTGTCACAAAGTATTGAAATAGGATCATTATATTTTACTTGCATATCCTACAATGTCTTCTTCATCCAAAGAACCTAAGTACAACAAGTTGTTGTTGCAATGTATTATGCCTCTATTGTGGACAAAGATATTGATGATTGTTTCTTGTTTATCCAAGATACCAGAAACTCACCCAAGTAGAAAGCTACTCCACTTGTACTTCTTCTATCATCAAAGAAACTTTCCCAATTTGCATCTGTGTAGGCCACAAGAGATAGATCCTTCCTTTTTGGATACCATAAACCAAACTCTTTTGTACCTTTGATATATCTAAATATCATCTTTACTTCCAAAACATGTGATTCCTTTGGTGTTGCTTGAAACCTTGCAACCTGTCCAACTTCCTGCAGCACATCTGGTCTAGAAGATATCACATAGAGTAATCTTCCAATCATCGATCCGTACTGCCTTTGATCTGCATCCTTGGAATCATCATACTTACTTAACTTGCAAGTTGTCTGCATAGGAGTTTTAATTGATCTTCAATATGTCATTCCAAACTTCTTCAACATTTCTCTGATATAATTTGCATGAGAGATGAAGATATCTTTGTTTTTTTTACATATCTAAAGTCCCAAGAAGAAAGTTAACTCTCCAAGCAATGACATCTCAAACAYGTGTTGCATGTATTTGGAAAAMTTTTGACTCATTTTGTCATCGTCACTTCCAAAGATGATATCATCTACATAAACTTCTATGATTAATATATTTTTTTGATCAATCTTTTGGTAGAGATTGTTGTCTGCATTTCCTTTCTTGAATCCTTTCTATTGTAGATATATTTCCAGTCTAGAATACCATGCTCGAGGTTCCTTATTGAATCCATATAGTGATTTCTTTAACTTGTAGACATATCCTTCCTTTTCTTTCAACTGAAATCCTTTAGGCTACTCAATTTACACTTCTTCCTCTAGATCTTTGTTCAGGAATTTTTATTTCACGTCCATATGATACACTTTAATATTATTGGAGCAAGCATAAGCTAGTATCAGTCTGATTACTTCCATCCCAAAAATTGGGGAAAACATCTCTTCAAAATCTATACCTTCAACTTGAGAGTATCCTTTGCATACCAATCTTGCTTTATTCTTGGTAACATTTCCATCCTCATTCAATTTGTTCCCGAAGATCCACTTTGTATCAATTACATTATTGTTCTTTGGCCTTGGAACTAGATCCCAAGTGTCATTCTTTTCTATTTGTTCTAACTCTTCATTCATGGATTTGATCCAGAATTCATCCTTGTTGTCTTCTTCAAAACTGATCGGGTCAATAGTAGATAGTAGTGCTAGATGTTGTTGTTCTAGTGAGCAAATTCTTCTTCTAGTTTCGACTCCTACATCTTTATTTCTAATAATCTGTTTCGATGGCTGATTTTTTTGCACTCGTCTGCTGGGTGTATCTGGAGGTACTTGAATATACTATTGTTCTTTCCCTGCTTCTAGCTTCTCTTCTTCATTTGATTCTTCATCTACTTCTTCGTCTTTAAAATATTCTTCATGATCCCGTTCCATTGAATATTTTCTACTTTCTTTTATCTTTCAACCATCTCTCTCATCAACCATCAAATTGATGTTTTCCACTATTCCGTTGAGTCTCATTTTGAAACATTTGTATGATTTCCTTTTTCTTGAGTACCCAATCAATATGCCTTTATCAACTCAAGAATCAAATTTTCCAATTATGTCGTCTTCTATTTTGATGTAGCTTTTGCTTCTGAAAACCCTAAAGTGCTTCACATTTGTTGGTCTTCCTTTCCATAGCTAGTATGGAGTCTTATCAATATTATTTCTGAGCATCCATTTGTTTTGAATGTTTTTGGATGTGAAATATTGTATTAACTGCTTGTACTGAAAAGACATCTGTCAACTTGGAATCCATTAACATGGTTATGGCCATTTCCTGTACTATTATGTTCTTCCTTTCAACAACTCCATTTTGTTGAGGTGTCCTGGCTACTAAGAATTGCCTCTTTATCCCATGCTCACTATAGAATTTCATGAATTCCTTTGATGTAAATTATCGTCCATTATCTGATCTCAAACACTTAATTTCAACTCTATCTCAATTTCAACCATCTCTTTGTATGTCTTGAAGCTTTCTAACTTCTTGTTTAAAAAGAAAACTGCAGTTATTCTTGTGTAGTCATCAACTAGTAGAATGAAGTATTCTTCACCTTTCAATCATTTTGTTCTTGTCGGTCCAACCAGATCAATATGTACAATTTATAGTAGTTTTTTTGTGCATTATTCCTTTGACTTGAACTTTGTCTTGGTTTGTTTTCCCTGTAGATAATTCTTGCATAGAATGTTTGTTGTCTTCGAGATCTCAGGAATTTCTCTTACTGCTTCCTTTTTGCTGACTTTGAAAAGATTATAAAAATTTATGTGACCCATTCTTTTGTGCCAAAACCAAATTTCATCATCCTTTCCTAAGAAACATATTTATTTTCCTATTTCATTTAGAACATATATGTTTGTTGGCGTCCTTACAGTTGTAGATACCAACTTACCTAATTTTGATTTCCTTATTTGGCACTTCTTTGAATCAAGCACAAGTTGATGTCCTTGATCACACATTTGACTTACACTTAGAAGATTGTGTTTCATGTCTTTGACCAATAAAAAAATTTCTATTGTGGCATCCTTACTTCTGAGCTTGATTGTGCCCTTTCCAATAATCTTGGTTGAGCTATCATTCCCAAATGAATGGATCCATCTATTTCCTTCTTCAATGTCAAAAACATGTCTTTATCACCTGTCATATGATTTGAGCATCCACTGTCAACATACCGTCCACTTTTCATGTGTTGATATGTAACACCCCAGGTTTTGAACCCCCATTTAAAATAATTTATTGTTACAGTGTTGAGAGGCCAGGGTGCCCAAACAATTATTAAAAGGCCAGTGTGCCCAAGACATGTAATGTTTTCTATCATTATTAATAATAAATACATGGCTCTTTGCTAGACGGACAAGGAATAGAGTTATAGGGGGCTATGATTCCACAAGAGAGGGGGCTTGAGGGGCTAAGTGTTTATTCCTATGTTAATTACCCTTTTGGCCTAAGGGAGGGGACCAGTTACGTGAGATTCTTGGGGAGGGCCAAGAGATTCTTGATTCCCCATGAAGTTACTTAAACCCGCCTCTTGTCTGATAGGGGGGTTCGACTGATGGCTTGTTCGCTAATTTCCTGTACATTCATTCATTTCCATCACGCACTTTCATGCAATCACTCACCCATTCATTGATCCATCCTCACCCGCATCTTGGATTGGAAAAGGGAAAGGAAATTTTGAGAATTAGCCACATGATAGTTGGTTGTAATGGTCGTTGGTGTGATCCAGCCATGACCTGGGGCCTACATGTATGAGATGCATTGACCTATGCCATGTTTTTCTCACAACTATGAGTCCTGAGAGTTCCATCATTGAGATTTTGGACCAGCTGTGCTGGAGGCCCTGGAAAAAGGAGAAGGACTACCTGAGGGACCGTGTGGTAGAGAAGGGTGGAGGTCCATTCTCTTGGGGTGGTACAGGCTGGGTGGAAGAGAGTTGGGTACTTGGATTGTTGTTGGTACTGGGAAACCTATGAGATATTTAAAGATGACTATTTTGGGAACCCAAGTACACTCTGGAACCATCCTTATGGATTCATATCCCTGGCTCGGGGGTGACACTGTTGTTGATATTTGGAGAAATGGTGTCTATTGTTAGGTGGAACGTCCTTGGTCTGCAGCCAGTTGGTATCTCCTTTTTATAAAGATAAGTGCTCTCTGTTGTGATATTATTGTCTGTGTATGAATGTATTCCACTATGTATTTTAATTATCGTTTAACTAAATCTTAGATTATGCATGCTTGCTGGATATTGTTGTGCATTTTGCTAAATATTGTATCTTATGAATTCTTATTAATTAAAGAAGGTATCGGTAAGAGTACGAATTCCAAGGGTGGGCTTGAAGGTAGCATGCCCCGACCTGTGGGTTGATGGGTATGTTATAGTTTGGTATCAGAGCTTCTGGTTGAAACATCGGGCCGGTATGGGTCGGGTTTGTTGGTCAGAGTCTTGTGTTCGAGATCGAACTTTGATCGCAAATTTGAAAATATCAGGAGGAATGGTGTTGCAGAATATACACAGGAGTTAGATCATCAGAGATCCATTGTAAGGGGTTTGAAGGATCGTGACCGTCCCCCTTCGAATTCAGGAGCAATCGCCATTGTAGGATCATGAGAGATCTGAGATCCTTGGATCAAAGGACAGGTGAACATGGGTCGTTCGATGTAAAGGAAGCAAGGGTTAAGGTCACAATCGTTAGATCCCATGGAAGAGAGAGATCAACAGACAAGAGGCATTGTGGGGAACCAAGTTGCATGGGAGATAATTTCCCAAGGCAGTCCCGCAATACAAACCATGGTTTCACCAAGGGGTTATGTGTCAGCATCAGGAGAATTGCAGGGAAAAAAGAGGGTTACTCCAAACCATCGATGCGTGCCCCCGCAAATTGAAAGGCATGCAGTGATGTGACTTGCTAGTGCTCGATCATCGAAACTCCAAATAGCCAAAGTAGTTGGGGACCGTCAATCCATAGGAGGAAATGCATCAACCGATCATGTGCTCCGGGTGAAAGAACTCCAGGAAAGAACGAGCGAGGAGAAGTTGAGAATTGATATTTCCAAAGCCTAGAGAGCCGACGTGAATTTGAGTCATCCGATCCAGGAGGACATGCGGTATAAATCTGCACACTTCGGGGAAAATCAAAGGTTGAGAGTTGAGTTCTCTTAAATACAAAGACCTGAAGAAATCATAGTCATTGATCCATGGGAGACACACGTCATTAGATCATGAGCTTTGGCTAAAACATTTTTAGAAAAAGTTGAATTTTGAGTTTTTCGAAGTCCGAAGGCCTGAAGGAATGGCAACCGTTGATCCTTGCAGTGGTAACTTCTGAAGTCCTAAAGTCCAGGGTTAATATGGGTTGTCCGATAAGGGAGACACATGGCAACAGTTTGGTCGGTTCAGGAAATCAAAGTTCGGGAGAATTGGAAGTGTGCTAGTGTGGAAACTCTCGAAGTCCCAAAGCCCAAAGAGCCGAAGGGGTGGCGCATGATGACGTCACCAGGAGTTGATGTGGGCCCCAAAATTTCTGAAGTGACGTGGCTTGCAGATGTAACCGGGGATGACGTGGACACATGGGATGTGTGCCATGTGTCAGTAATTTTTGAGCATGAAAATGATTGAAATGTCAACTAGGATGTGACACGTGTCACCGCCTAATTGGGCCACATGTCCGCTTCCAGTATTTCACCACATGGCGACAGATTGTGCAGTCCGGAGACTAGGCACTCTAGTGGGGAAATATGTGACATGTTGCATCGATTCGAAAACTCCCGAAGGCCGAAGTACATATCGACCATTGATTCCAGAAGACACACGTCAAAGGATCATCGACTTCAAGTAAAATAACTTCAGGAGGACGTGCAGGATGAAAGTTTGAAACTTCTGAAGCCCGAAGAGCCGAATCGATTCACAACTGCTAATTTGTGGGAGGAAACCCGTCGACAAATCATGAACTCTGGGTAAAAGAGTTCCGAGAGGAGGCAAGCGAGGAACGTTGAGACTCCTGAAGTGGATCTCGATCGTTGATCGTGAAAGAGGACGAGGACTGTTGATCTGGTCCTAGCTAAAATTTCTTAAGCCCCAAAGCTCTGGACAAGTGCCTTTTTGGCTAAGCATATAGTCATAGATGTTTTCATATGTAGATTGAGAGTTGAGGGAAGGAGGGCTAAGGTTTGAATTGGTGGTCTTTGAGAAAGAAAAGTGCTAAGGAAGGATTTAGCCATGGTTTCTAGTCGTGGTCACCTGGGAAGGTGGTTTGAAGGAAGCACCTGCACAGGATAAAATTCTGTGTTAGCCAAGGATAACAAGACACTGTTATTTTCGGAAAATGGGAATATCATCTCCATGAACAAAAATAAATAAATATACTTGTATCATGGTTTGGAAATTTTGTTTATCATATGCATAATTTTAACAAAATGGTTGCTTGCAGATTTTGCAGAATTAAGGGGCTTAAGCACATCAGCTCAAGATGTGTATTGAGGAAATGGAAGAAGGCGAGGGAGCCTCCAGTCATGATAAGGAGGCCAAAGGATAGAATACTAGAGTTGGTAATGCAGATACAGAGTCCAATGGACGCAAGGGAAAATGAGAGAAGGAAACGTTAATAGAAACGATAAGAAGCCTGAAGATGGAAGTGCAGAGCTACAAAGAAGACAATGAGAGACTGATGAGAGAGAAAATTTAGATAAATTCTTGAGTGTTGTAGAGCTTAAATAGTTGCAAAGACAAATGAAGAAGGGATCAAAATCAAGACAAGAGGAAGAAGGAAGGTGTCATGAAAGAAGCGATGATCGTGGAAGAGATGGTTATTCCAGAAGTGCTAGCAGAACTCATGGACGCCACTCACCTCCTTACTCAGAGAGAAAGTTTTATGCATCAGATGATCTCGTAAGCAGTCCAGAGGTGTCTCCTGTCAGATGCCAAAGAAGGAAACAAGAGGTATATAGTTTTCAAGGAGATTTGAGGAAGCTCAAGCCACCTTCCTTTGAGGGTGAAAGAGAAAGAGAAGATGATGCAAAGGATGGTTGCTTGGGCTCAGGAGATAATTTCAATTGCATAACTATTCATCCAACCTGGAAGCTAGGATTTCCACCTACCATTTACATGAGAAATATGAAATGTGGTGGGACCAATTGAAGCAAGTGGAACATGTTAATGAGAGTAGGATCACTTGGAAGCAGTTCAAGAAGTACTTCCAGAAGGACTACCTCTCAGAGAATTTCTTTGACAAGAAAATGAAGGAGTTCTTTGAACTCAGGTTGGGAAGCATGAATATGGCAGAGTATGAGAATAAGTTCTTGGTATTGTTAAAGTATGTCAGGTTCATTGGTGACGAGAAAGTGAAAATACATAGATTTCTAAGTGGAATACCAACCTTTTATAAGGAAAATATCAAGTATGATGAACCCAAGACCTTGACGGAGGCCATCAGGAAGGCTAAATACCAGTATGAGAAAGTCCAGGGAAGAGAATCTCTATAGAAATCTTGGAAGGACAAGAAAAATGTAAATTCCGATCAGAGGAGGAAAGGATTCAAACCTTCCCTCAATAGGAATGAACCTAATAGGAATCATCAAGATCAGTATGCTAAGGGAGATTTCAAGAAGGAAGATTCCTTGGGAAAGATGGGAAGACCACCAATCCAATTCTGGGGATGCAAGGAAGATCACATGTACAATGATTTCCCACACAGAAAGGATAGAGTGAAGACTGTGAAAAACATCCAAGAAGCTACAACAGTCGAAGATATGGGAATAATCTATGCATCTTTAAATGATCAACAAGCATAGTACTAGTCCAATATGATCAAGGTGGAAGGTAAGATCATAAATTAGCCTGTTTCTATTTTGATTGATTCATGAGCAAGTCATTGTTACATTGATCCTAATATAGTGGATATATTACATTTGGAGAAAAGAAAACTTGGAAAAGCAAGTTTGGTTCAGTTAGCCATTGGAACCAAAAGAAGGATACATGACATGGTCATAAGTTGTTCCATAAGTCTTAATGGTGTGAATAATAGTATTGATATAAATATCATACCATTGGGGTCTTATGATATTCTGATTGGAATGGATTGGTTGGAAAAGAATCATGTTGTCCTAGATTTTCATAACAAGACAGTTACACGTCTTAATGGAAATGGAAAACAGAGCACTGTGAAAGGAGTTCCAAGACCCATCTCTATAAGGGAGATTTCAGCCTTATAGCTAAAAAAATGTTTTAGGAAAGGATGTCAATTGTATGCAACTCATGTGGAAGAGATAGATAATAAAAAAGGGCCAATCCTTGAAGATTTCTTGGTACTATAGGAATTTGAAGGTGTATTCCAAGAAATACCCGGATTTCCACCAAGAAGGGAAATTGTTTTCTCAATTGATTTAGTGCTAGGACATGCTCCAGTGTCAAAAACACCTTACAAAATGAGCACACCAGAGTTAAAATAATTACAAATGCAGTTGGAGGAATTGTTGAAGAAAGGTTACATACGTCCAAGTGTTTCACCTTGGGGAGCACCAGTACTTTTTGTCAAAAAGAAGGATGGAACCTTGAGGCTGTGTATTGACTTCCGACAGCTGAACAACTACACTATAAAGAACAAGTATCCTCTACCTTGAATTGATGAACTCATTGATTAGCTAAGAGGAGAAAATATATTCTCAAATATTGACCTGAGGGAAGGATACCATCAGGTAAGAATCAAGGAAGAAGACATTCATAAGACAACCTTTAGGACTAGGTATGGGCATTATGAATTTATAGTGGTGCCATTTGGACTGACCAATGTACCAACTGTCTTCATGTGCTTAATGAATGGCATATTCAGAAATTATTTGGATGAGTTTGTCATAGTATTCTTGGATGACATACTTATCTATTCTAAGTCCGAAGAGGAGCATGAACATCACTTAAGATGGGTATTGCAAGTACTAAGAGAACATCAGTTGTATGCCAAGTTGAGTAAGTGTTATTTTTATCAAAAGCATATCCATTACTTGGGACACATTATTTCAGAGCAGGGAAGAGCAGTAGATCCAGATAAGATCGAAGCCATTAGAGGATGGCCAACACCCAGAAATGTGTCAGACGTTAGATATTTTATAGGATTAGTTGGTTACTACAAAAGGTTCATAGTAGGGTTCTCTAAGATTTCTCATCCCATCACTTATTTGCAAAATAAGGGAACTAAATTTGAATGGATGCTCAAGTGTGAAAAGAATTTTAATATGTTTAAGGAATTAATTACGAGGGCATCCGTGTTAAAGATTGTTGACCCAAAGGAAAGTTTTGTGGTATGTACAAATGCATGTAAGGAAGGACTTGGGGGAGTCCTCACACAAAATGGACATGTCATTGGATATGAGTCCAGAAAGATTAAGGAACATTAGAGGAACTATGCCACACATGACTTGGAACTTGATGCCATTGTTCACGCCTTGAGGATGTGGAGGCATTATCTCATGGGGAAGAAATTTGAATTAAGGACAGACCACATTGGCTTGAAGTATCTTTTTGAAAAACTGACCTTGAATGACAAGAAAACAATATGGCTAGAATTTTTAAGTGAATATGAATTTGTTATCAAGCATATCAAGGGAAAGGATAATAAAATTTTTGATGCGCTTAGTAGAAGAGTGCATCTAATGCATGCTACTGTTGTAAGTATGCATCAGTCAAACTTGAAGAGCATAATTTTAGATGGTCTTGTTATAGACTAGCATTATCTAAAGGTAAAGGAAAGCTTGCAACAAGGATATGTATAACGGAAAATAAAGGAGTATGAGATAAAGGAAGACAGATTACTCATGCATAAAAATAGAATATATGTTCCTAGTTCTGGAGAGATGAGGAATTTCGTACTGAAGGGGATGCATGAGGTTCTTTATGCTGGACATCTCGGTTACAGAAAACAATTACACCAGTAAGAAGATAGTTCTTTTGGCCGGGAATGAAGAAGTATGTTTCTGATTACATCGCTCGATGTATGGAATGCCAAAAGGTGAAGGTTGAGCATAGCCATTGCCAATCCCAGAGAAGAAATGGGAAGTGATCACCATGCATTTCATCACAAGATTACCCAGAATGAATAAGAAACATGATTAAATAATGGTGGTGGTTGACAAATTAAAAAAGGATGCTCATTTTGTGCCTATGAAGACAATGCATACAACGACTAATATTGCAGAAATTTTCATGAAGGAAATTGCTAGGTTGCATGGGATACCCAGGACAATCGTCTCAGACAGAGATATGAATTTTACCTCCAATTTCTGGAGGGGATTGTTTAAAGTTTTTGGCACAAATCTAAACTTTAGCATAACATATCATCCCCAGACAAATGGGCAAACAGAGAGAGTCAATCGAATAATTGAAGATAGGTTGAGAATGTATGTGATGGATAAGCCATCTAAGTGGGAAGATTACTTACACTTGGTTGAGTTTGCATATAATATTGGGTATCAAGATTCATTAATAATGATCCCATTTGAAGCCTTGTATGGTAGGAAATGTGATACTCCAGTAATATGGCACAACCCAACAGATAGAGTGGTACTTGGGCCAGAGTTGCTCAAGGGCATGGAACACCAGGTGGTTAAGATCAAGCAAAATTTAAAGGTAGCTCAGGATAGACAAAAAGTTTATGCAGACAAGAAAATGACATCTAGAGAATTTAAAGTAGGTGAGCATGTAATTTTGAAAGTGAAGCTCAAGAAAATCTCTTTGAAATTGGGTAGTTGTACAAAGATGGTAGCCAGATTCTGCGGTCCATTTGAAATATTGGACAGAATAGGTCCAGTTGCATACATTCTTGCATTTCCTGCTTCCATGAATGTGCATAATTTGTTTCATGTATATTTACTAAAGAAATATGTACATGACCCTAACCATGTTATTGATTGGCATCTGATTTAGGTAGAGATGGAGGGAGACTTTCAAGTTCAACCAGTACGGGTATTGGACAGAAAGGTAAAGATGCTCCAGAATCTAGTTATAGAGCTATTAAAAGTTCAGTGGACCTACTACGGTCCTGAAGATGCTACCTGGGAGCATGAAGATTCCATGCAGGCAGAGTACCCACAGTTTTTTGAATAAATTTGAGATTTTGATCTCTATTTTGTATATGCACTGAGGACAGTGCCAAAATAAGGGGGAGGGGATGTAACACCCCAGGTTTTGAACCCCCATTTTAAATAATGTATTGTTACAATGCTGAGAGGCCAGGGTGCCCAAACAATTATTAAAAGGCTAGTGTGCCCAAGACATATAATGTTTTCTATCATTATTAATAATAAATACATGGTTGGCTGCTAGACGGACAAGGACTAGAGTTATAGGGGGCTATGATTCCACAAGAGAGGGGACTTGAGGGGATAAGTGTTTATTCCTATGTTAATTACCATTTTTTCCTAAGGGAGGGGATTGATTATGTGAGATTCTTGGAGAAGGCTAGGAGGTTCTTGCTTCTCCATGAAGTTACTTAAACCCGCCTCTAGTCTGATGGGGGGGTTTGAATGATGGCTTGTTCACTAATTTCCTGTACGTTCATTCATTTCCCTCACACACTTTCATGCAATCACACACCCATTCATTGGTCCATCCTCACCTACATCTTGGCTTGGAAAAGGGAAAGAAACTGTTGATAATTAGCCACAGGATAGTTGGTTGTAATGGTCGCTGGTGCGATCCAACCATGACCCGGGGCCTGCATGTCTAAGATGCATTGGCCTGTGCCCTGTTTTTCTCATAACTGCCATTCCTGAGAGTTCCAGCATTGAGATTCTGGACCAGCTATGCTGGAGGCCCTAGAAAAAGGAGAAGGATTGCCTGAGGGATTGCGTGGCAGAGAAGGGTGGAGGTTCATTCTCTTGGGGTGGTACAGGCTAGGTGGAAGAGAGTTGGGTACTTGGATTATTGTGGGTGCTGGGAAACCTATGAGAGCTTGAGAGATGACTATTTTGGGAACTCAAGTACACTTTGGAACCATCCTTGTGGATTCATAGACCTGGATCAGGGGTGACACTGTTGTTGAGATTTGGAGCAGTGGTGTCTATGGTTGGGTGGAACGTCCTTGGTCTGCATCCAGTTGGTGTCACCTTTTTATAAGGATAAGTGGTCACTGTTGTGATATTATTATCTGTGTATGAATGTATTCTTATTTGCATTTTAATTATTGTTTAACTAAATATTAGATTATGCATGCTTCCTGGATATTGTTGTGCATGTCGCTAAATCTTGTATCTTATGTGTTCTTATTAATTAAAGAAGGTATCGGTAAGAGTACGAAGTCCAAGGGTGTGCTTGAAGGTAGCATGCCCCAGCCTATGGGTGGATGGGTATGTTACATGATACTGTAGAGCAAGATTACATTCTTAAATTTTGAATTGATCCTGATTTTTTATCGATATCCTTTGTGGTTCATACTTATGACTGTTCATATTCTGCTTTGGTTCTCTTGGAGGAATAATGACTCTGCATTTTCTAGCCATATGTCCAAAGTTGTTGCACTTATAGAATTCTACCTCATCACTTAATGATCCAAATCTGTTGTAGCTTCTATTATGTTCTTCATGATATATTATTGGATGACTATTTCTAATATAACCCTCATCATTTCTTATGTTCTTGGTATTGGCTCTACAATTCACAGCTTTGTGCCCAAAATTATAACATAAATAATATGAACCAAGAAAAATAGTTTGATATCTGGGAGTAGAATATATTTTGAATGGTGTTTCTCTTCTAAATCCTTATTTTTCTTGAGGTATTTCTATAGCTAGTTGTTGCTAATACTGATTTATGAATCTTCTAGGTGGTGCAGTGTATATGAAATCTTCCTCTTGATTTTTCCTGTTTTCTTCTTTCGAGGGACCTCTGACAGCTTCTACATAGTTTCTTGTTTTTTCTTCTTGCTTTGTCATTTTGGAGCTTGACCCTTTCTCTATTTGTGTCTGATTGTATCCTAATCCAAATCTGTCATAGTAAGGTCTTTGAATGTTAATTATATTATCCAATATCCTTGTGTTGTTTTGCTACATGTCCTTCTTCTGAATATCGTTTCTTAGAATGACTATCTTTGCTTATAACTTTTCCATGATCTTGTATTTTTCATCTAACTTTACTATGAATACTTCTCTAATCCTCTTTTTGTCTTCTTCTTGGAATTTTATCTTCATGATTGTCTGCTCAAATTCTTTGGAGTTCTGAGGTTCTTCTTTCTTTGTTAGTTATGCCTTGAGTGACTTGTTTTTCTTTTTTTCTGTTTTAAAAACTTCTATGGCACTCAACAATTCTTCTATGTAATCAAATTCTTCCTCTTCATATTCTTGTTTGGATCCTTCTTGATCAAATTCTTCTGTTTCCATGAATAATACCCTGTGTGTATCATTTTTCATTTACTTCATCTTCGTCTGATGAGGATCTGTCTTCCTTGGTGCAAAGGATTTTCTTGAAAAACTTCTTTTTATTTCTTCTACCTATTAGTGTCCTATAAATAGGTTGTTAGGATGTGAATAAAAAATGTATGATAAGGTAAATTCATGCTTTGGTCTCATAAATACCATGGCATGATTTCTCTTAGGTTATGAGTCGATCGGTTTGTGACTGATAAATTTGTTTGAGTAAGGTCCTAAAATAAAGTTGAGTCATGAAACATATGGTCTTGTTGCAAAGGTGTGGGTTTTCATATCACTAAATAGTCATAATGAAAGATCATGAGGTCAATTCAAGTCAGTTATAGTCAGTCTTTCCATGGTCCTAAAGATTTCATAAGCTCAAATCCATTGGAGACATGTGAGATCATCAAGAAAATTATAGCGTTGCCCAAGTTGTTGCGCAACTTCCTAATGTTGTGAAAATTGAGTATTAAGGTATGATGATAGGACATTGTTGTTCATTGTTGTGTAGAGGACGCTGGTTTCATTTGTTGTGCACTACGCAAAGGTTTCCTCTCCCATTTTCTATGCACTACAAAAAGGTTGTTTCTCTCATTTGTTACACATTGCGAAGAGGTTATTGTTTTCATTTGTTGTGCACAAGATGCAGGGTACACTGCACAAATGGTTGTTTTAGTGTTCAAATTAAAGATCACTTTTTGACCAATTGGAGAGGATTTTTGAAAAACCCAGAGAGGTTTTTGTCAATGACAAACCAAATAATAAAAACCTCTCTCAGATTTGCAACAGGTGTCACATTTTGGGAGATTTGAATGAATCTTTACAACCCATTTTTCCATATTTAAGCATTTAATGTTTTCTTTTTTTGTTCATTATCTTTGGGCGTGGATCTCGAGAATATGGAAAGGAATTTTAGAAAACTGAGAGATTTTTTCCTTAAGAACAGGTTCATCTACAAAAACATCTCTTAGTTTTGAAAACTCTATTTTTATTCGGGAGATATGTGTTGGAGTTACTTCACACACACCTAGGATTTCTTTTTCCTAAGGTTTTTCCTTGTTTATTAGTCATAATTAGTCATTATCCAGTCTCCTATATTTTAGGGGAGAATATTCCACNTTCTTTTTCCTAAGGTTTTTCCTTGTTTATTAGTCATAATTAGTCATTATCCAGTCTCCTATATTTTAGGGGAGAATATTCCACCTGGAGAATATTCTCTTTTAGTTGACACTTCAGTTTGACTAGTTGAGTTGAGTTTAGATTCTGCATTGGTTTTGTCACCATGTGACATTGGGATCATCACCATGATAATTCAAACTTGCCTTGGTATCATCACCATATTGGTGCATTACCCTTGATTCCATGAGTTAACTCCTCACTACTCTTTGTTCAGTCAGTTANAGACTAGACTAGGTGGAAGTTCACTCCTGTGACTGATGGTGTGTGTCTAGATCACTCTAGAACACCACTATGGAACATCGGTTCTCCTCTATTGCGCACTCATTGAGTTATACAATGTATATCATGTGTAAAATATTCATTATTCATAACGGTTAATGAGAATTCTTTCATTCTTTCTCTCCTTCTTCTTCTTTCTCCAATTCTCTCTGCAAATGTGTGTATTATTTTTTAGCTAGATATATTATGTGTAGGTTCAACACATTTACATGGTATCAGAGATGATGTACTGCTAAGAAAAAGCTACACCAAAATGTTTTGCAGGTACAAAATATTGAAGACAGCAGAAAGATGGATTTCCAAAAAGAATTCATTCTTACACCTTACAACTATTTTTCATGGAAGGAGAAAATAGCCATACATATCCAAACTAGAGGGTTGTATAGGTTAACCTTGAATACAGATATAGAACCGACATCAGCCATATAAAAATCCAAGTACTTAAATCACATGGATGAGGCACTCAGAACAATTTGCAGCCTTATTTCTCTCGATCTCCTTTTTCAAATATCTTCCTGTAAGACTCCCAATGAAGCCTAGACCACCTTGGAAGGGCTCTTTGGAAAACAGGATGAGATGAGGGGACACATGATAGAGGTGGAGATTCTCAAACTGGATCCAAAAATCTTCGATAATATCCAAGATTTCTTTACAAAATTCAAGGATTTATTGTCGCAACTCAAAGCTTGTGCGGTTGATAAATCGAAGGAGGAGAAACAAATGGTTCTCACCATTCTCTCCAAAATTGGTACTGAATTATTTGTATTCATATATACATTCCATACTGTCATATTCGCCTCTGGATCCACGTGGAAGATGCCTTCTCTTGAGGACTTTATCGAATCCCTGACACAAGACCAAACCAAGCTCATCAACATGGGCACAATCAAAGGCCCAAGGGTGCATGCAGTCACTGTGAATGATGGCAGCCACAAATATCAGAAATCTAAATATAAATATAAATGGAAATTGCTTGCACATCCGAAGAAGGAAGGGTACGCAAAACCATTCACCAATGCCTCTAGATCCAAAGGGGAAAAGGGAAGAAAAGGCGAGAAATGCATGTACTGTCACAAAGGATTCCATATGGAATCCACATGCATGCAAAAAAAATAGATTTGATGTCTCAAATACTTCAGAAAAACAACCTTGGATATCGCATCCCTGAGGGTGCAAAGAAGAAGAAGCTAGAAGATCCAAATTCCAGGAAAGGCAATTCTAGCCATGCCTTGATTGCAATCAACTCCTCTCCTGATGCTTGGATCGTAGATTCAGAATCATCACATCACATGGATTCCTCAGAATAAGTCTATTCTTCATTGGATGCATGCAAATTTCCTCTTATTCTGATGGGGGACAACTCTTCTGTCAAAGTCACCGGGAAAGGAAGGATTGAACTCACCAATGGAAGCTTCGAGAATGTGTTGCACATTCCCAAACTTTCTGTCAACCTTCTCTCCGTGTATCAGATGATGAATTCTGACACTAAAAATAAATTCATATTCACACCAAATTCTTTGGACATCTACGACATGAAAACCAACTCCAGGGTTTCTACCAGTGAGGTAAATCATCAGTCTAGATTGTATACATTTTCTGAATTCATTGAACCTCATTCTTCTTTACTACTTACTCATGCTGATGAAAGTAGTAGGATATGGCACAAAAGGTTTAGACATTTGAATTTCAGATAAATGCAAAAACTTAGCAAGAAAATATTGGTTGATGGTCTACCAGACATCCATTTCTCCAAGGGAGTGTGTGAGAGATGTGTTCTCGGGAAACACCCTCAAGAGAAATTTGACAAGGGAAAGTCTCAGAGAGCCTCCCCACCTTTAGATATGATCCATAGTGACCTCATGGGTCCTTTTATGAATCAATTGATCAACAAAGTGAGGTTTGTTCTCATTTTTTTTTACTATTTCTAACATTTTGTATGGATCTACTTTCTCAAGAAAAAATCCGAGGTCTTTCAACACCTCAAAGATTTCAAAGCCCTGTTTGAGACACAGTCTGGAAAGAAGATAAAAGTCCTCTGAACTGACAATGGGGGAGAGTATGTAAATCATGAGATCCATAATATTTTTCATGAGGCAGGGATTCAGTTGCAACACACAGTTCCCTACACTCCGCAGCAAAACATAGTTGCTGAGTGGAAAAAATCAATCTCTAAAGGAGATGGCATCTTCCATGCTACATGTAAAGTCACTACCATAGAGACTATGGGCCAAAGCACTTAACTATGCAACATACATCCAAAACAAATTTCCCCATATATCTTTCAAGGATAAGACCCCCTACAAGGCTTTGAGTGGCCTTAAACCGAAAGTGACAAACTTTTTCATTTTTGGTTCATGTGCATGGGATAGGATTCCCTCTAAAAAGAGGAAGTCACTTGATTGACATAGCACTAAGTGAAATTTTGTTGGATACCCCAATGGTGTGAAGGGATATCAGCTTATTGATATTTCCGCGGACCGACTCATCATTGAGCGTAGTGACCAATTCAAGGAAAGTGTCTCACATGTACCTCAACAGCCGCATGTAGACACCTTCACTCTTCCACCTGTCCGAGATGATGAGCATGCACATGCCAGCTCTTCTTTAGATGATAGTTCTGAATTAGAGGACTCAGATGATTCATATTCAGAGTCAGTACAGTCAGATGCAGAGTCAAAGCATCCAGATGCAGTTGCAGAGCCAGAGAAGAGGCCCAAGTGGGCACAAACTAATCTACAGGATGTAAGGGATCTCGTTGGTAATCCAACCGATACTATGAGGAATCGATCTAATTTCGAGGAGCCTCCTGTTGCACTCACTTCCACTGAAACATTTCCCTTCAAGAATCTTTTCTTGGTTCAGTCTTTATATCCACAATCTTATGGTGAGGCTACTAGAAATCCCTTTTGGGAATATGCCATGTAGGAGGAGTACAACTCCCTCCTCGAGAAAAAGACTTGGGATCTAGTTCCCATTCCTTTTGGGAGGAAAATTGTCAGATGCAGATGGGTCTACAGGGCCAAGAGCACAACAGATGGACAGATCAGCAGATACAAAGCCAGTCTTGTCGCCAAAGTCTTTCAACATGTTCATGGTATTGACTATGATGAGACCTTCACTCCAGTAGCGAAGATGGAATCCATACGATTGGCACTTTCCATTGCGACAACCAAGGGATGGGAAGTCCATCATATCGACATGAAGAATGCATTTCTTCACGGTGATATCTCCAAGGAGATCTATATGGAGCAGCCCCATGGATTTATGCAGGACTCATCTTTGGTATGTCAATTGAAGAAGTCACTTTATGGCCTCAAGCAGGATTTGAGGGCATGGTATCCCAATATGGACTCCTACCTATTGTCACAGAACTTTGTATGTTGTAAATCAAACCTGAATGTCTACATGCTCAGGATGACTTATTCACTTCTACTTTTAGTTTTGTATGTCGATGATTTGCTGATCATTGGGTGCTCGACTTCAATGATTTCTGCAGTCAATAGGATTCTACATGATAGGTTTCTGATGAAGGACATGGGTCCGCTACACTTCTTCCTTGGACTCGATATCATTTAGGATGCAACAGGCATCAAAATGTCTCAATCCAAGTAGGCACGAGATATCCTTGAGAGATTTCACATGACAAACTACAAGTTTTCTCTGACTCCTTTCCTATTAGGAGTCAAACTTGAGGATGGCAGGGATACTCCACTGGTTGACAACACACTGTACAAACAAATAGTGGGGAGATTTTTGTATCTCACACACTCCATACCATACCTCTCATATGTAGTTGGCATAGTTTCCAGGTTCATGCAGGAGCTGCATGAGCTACATTGGAAAGATGCAAAGCATATCCTTCGATACGTTAAGGGCACCATCACCTTTGGGATTTATTATGAATCAGAATCTACATTATATCTCATCGGGTTTACTGATTTTGACTAGGATGGAGATAACACTAATCGCAAGTCCAAATCTGGTTACTCAATCAGTCTTGGTTCCAGGCCTATATGTTGGTCGAGCAAGAAGCAAGCTGCCATTGCTCTATCTTCAGTCGAGGCATAGTACAGAGGGGTAGTTAACATAACCATTTAGGCTATGTGGCTACAACATTTTCTCACTGAGTTGGGAATTCAGTTTCATCGGTCGATCATCATCTAGTGTGACAACCAGAGCACTCTGAAGTTCTACAGAGATCCAGTTTAGAGGCAGTAGACAAAGCACATATAGATCCACATGCACTAAATTTGAGACTTAGTACATGAGGAGATCATCGACTTACAATCATGTCCTTTAACAGAAGATACAGAAGACATCTTCACCAAGACCTTCACTGAGTAGAATTTCCATTCTCTGCGAAGTCGTCTTGGAGTGAAGGACATAGTTTCCTTGAAATTGCATTTCTTCTTTTTACATACATTGTACCTTGAGGGGGGGTTTTCCCATGAGGTTTTCCCTCTTTCCTCACTTTATTTTCAGTGTATCTTTTGTATTTGGGTACCTAACATGGCCTCATTTCTGGGACCCATTCTTTATTTTCACCATAGTGATGTTCAGGGGGGGTGTTGGAGTTGCTTCACACACACCTAGGATTTATTTTTACTAAGGTGGTTCTCCTCCAGTGCACACTCATTGAGTTATACATAGTATATCATGTGTAAATTATTCATTATTCATAATGGTTAATGATAATTCTTTCATTCTTTCTCTCCTTATTCTTTCTCCAATTATCTCTGCAAATGTGTGTATTATTGTTTAGCTAGATTTATTATGTTTAGGTTCAACACATTTACAATATGATGTCATCTTTTACCCATATTTTCCTAGTCTGTTGTGCAATTTGTTGTGTTTTGTTGTAGGTTATTGTTGCGCAACAGACTTGTTGCACAACTATGACAGATCTTCTAGAATGCCTCCAGATTAGCAAGGAAGGGTAGGAAATCATTCCATCTCATACACAACGAATGCCAGAGGTCAAATATCATCAGGATATGTGTTACACATTACTCTGGTCACCCCGGTGATCCTTTTACAACATGTGTTCATGTTCCAAAAAGAGCCTTTCTTCATCAGAAAAGTGGTTGGCTTTCTCTTCTACAAAACCGAATTAAAGAAAATTTCCGCAAGCTACACTATACGCAGGATGTGGCGATGCTCGATTGCCTCCCTCTGCCCTGAAGCTATTTTGAGACATCGCCGCAGGCTGTCCTATATCTAGGGTGTTACGATGCTAAAAGACTAAGAAAAGGTCGAGGTTCATGAACGCTCTATAAGGGAATCTTCTAGAAGGTTAGGTGGAATCTGTATGGTTGGGATCTTACTCACTTCTCTGATTTGGTGGGATCATCCTAATCTCTTTAACCATATCTCTTTCCCCTATATAAGGAGGGATTTCTCATGGAAAAGGTTAAGCAATGAATTGAGATAAATGAAGGTTGAATATTCTAAGAATAGTGTGAGGAATTCTACTTCATTTGATGCTTGAGGGCTTCATTTCAGTTAATCAAGTTATTGAGAATGTTCTTCATGCAAGTTTGGAAGAAAGTGTGTGTGTTGGAGAAAAGGGCCACTGAAAGGGGACCTTGCAACATCAAGGCTGTTTGGTTGTATCTTCCACTATTATTTAATATAATGTAGTGGCATGTTTCTTTCCCATAAAATAATTCTTATTTGAGTGCATCATTCCTTGATCACATGCATAAGTTTCCATTGAGTATACTATTTTTTCTTTCACTTTGGTTGGTTTTTGTTCCCTTGTAGATCCAATAACAAAATTGGTGACCATACTGGGGATACGACTTGTTTTTGTTTTTTTTTGTCCATTTGTGTTGAGCCTACCTTCTTTTGTGTTAATCTAGTCTCTGAGTCTGAAAGTTCATTTAGAGCCTTTGTCGTCTATCCAATTTTTCCTTGTTTGCAGAGATCACCTCACTGTATCTCATATACAGCCTGCGACGTACCTTGATTGTCACATCCTGCCTATTTAATTTAGTGTGGAATCACCGCATTCTGTCTCATAGCTAGCCTGCGGTGACCTCTTCTTACCACACTGTACCTTACTTCTGAGCTGCAATGTTTCCTGTAGGATTTGTTGGATTGGGCATTTTTGTCTTCTATCACCCAATTTTTCTTTGATCACCTGGGATGAAGTTTTTGTGCCCGTATTTGACTGGTTTCTGAGTTTAAGACTTGCCATTGATTGGTTTGCAAATATTGAAAGTATTTCTTTGTCATTTAGCAAGTTTTTTGCTTCTAGATTTTTTTCAGCAAGGATATAACCTCTGGATCTAGATCTGAGTGCTTGATTGATAAAAATCCATTTGATTTAATTAAAGTTTTGGATTGTTTTACATTTTCTGGATTGCTTATTGATTTGAAAGATATTTTCATTTGTGTTTGGAGAAACACTTTCTTGTCATATTCATTGAAATTTCGATTTGGGTATTGTGTCAAGTGTATTCATTTTCTTCGATTACATTTTCCTTTCTTCATTATACCTCTGATTTGGTTTTGGAAAGGAAGAATTAAAGTCATCTATTCTTTTTAGTAATCGCTCATCAGAATTTTTTTGCATTCGAATTTGTTTTAAAGAGAGCAATTTGGGAAATTTGATAGCTTATGATTGTTTGGAATTGTATTCATTCAAGTAAAATATATTGCGTTTCGTTGCTTTCATGCTTCCAAAGAAATACTTTCTCCCTAATGTAATTAGAGTTCATTGAACTAAAAGATTGCATCATTCATCTCTTCTTGCATATTATTGGGTGTTGGTATAGGGGTAGACCCAGGGTTCAATGCTCAAGAGCGCACCAACAAAGCCCTAACTACTGGCCCTTTCGGAAACACCTGTGAAGCATATGAAGTCTCACCCGAGGTAGAGGCAGGGTGGTTGCAAGACTCAGGTGTCTGCAACCTTAGCTGGGACAGAGATCTATGATTATCTTTCTTACAATGCACTTAGCATCGGTTATTCCTTAACATGCATTCATTAATATACTTCACAGAAGTCACAGAGCATCGTAGTGAATACTTATACTAATAATGTTTCAATACTTATTCACAACAATATAGGTTAGATTTAACAGATCAAGCACTAAGAATATCATATATCAGGTCTAATGCTCATTCATTCATCAACAACACAGAGCATGACTAGATCTACTTAACCACATCAAGCACTTAGCCAAGAAAGAGATACATACATAAGAGCGAAGCACAAAACACTATACACACAGTTACTGTGGTTCACCCCCACCCTGGGGCTACGTCCACAAAGTCTTCTTTATCTTATCTTGGTCAAGTAGTTATAGCACATAACTTTAATGACCCTTAATTTGCACAGGACAAAAGATCTGAGAAACGCAATAGTTCCTTCTTCCTTGCTCTTCAACATCAGACTATAACAACCTACACTTATCTCTTTGATCTCATGCATAGAGCACTCTAAGATACATCCGATCACACAGATCCCATTACTAGCACTATGATTTCATCCATACATCACACATATGTACTAATTTTCTATCTCTCCTATATTACTATCTATATTGCCTATTTATAGATTACAAAATGGGCCTAAACGTGGGTAAATCCACGGGCCGACATCCATTTCCCGTTACATCAACCCAAAACCCTAAAATGGGCCCCAAAATATGTCTTGCTTCCTTATTTTCTGCTTCACGTTGCGCTCCTTCCTTGGCAAGTTGTTGCAGTCCCAAAAGTGGTCGAGTAAGACCAAGTACTCTTCAAAACTTGGTCAAGGGCCAACAGGCCCCCAACCCTTACCTGTGACTCATCCCGAGTCACTTAGGTCTGACCAATTCTGCTTCGAACACCTCGAGCTTGGATCGAGCGGCTTCAACCTACTATAGTGTGACAACCTCTTGTTCAGTAAATTCTTGGAGTACTGTGTCATCGAGTGGTCCTTCCAGGCATTGTTCTGCAGTGATGACACCCTATTTGAGTTGAGCTCCCTAGATTTCAAGTTTGACGAATAGCTGGCATGCCTTCTCTTGGAGTGGTTACAATCATTGAGAGATGTCCATTATTTTACTTTGCAACGTGTGTACTTGTTTTTGGGCTGTGCGTTGCTCTACGAACCTCTTCATTCTTTTGAATGGGGTCACCAACTTCAGCTTCGCTTGTAGCACATATGCATGTTGCTTTGCTTCATGGAGATGTGCCTCCAATGTCTGCAATTCTGGATTCTCTGTGAGGGTTTCATAGGTCTGGGTGCTTCTGGTGCTTAGCTGCCTACATTCCAAAGACAAAGTTTTTAATCAGTCGACTGCACTTCGAGAAATGGCTTCTATTAGATCTCTTATCTCTTGGGGTGTCTCATTCACGGTGCGAAGCTCCAAATCCATGATGCACTGTTGAAGTTGTTGGATTACTTCTTCCAATTGGGTCACCTTCTATGGAATACGATCTTCCATCTTCACTTCTATGATTGTCACAAAGCGCAGTGCCTTGTGAACTCTTTCTTGTGTTTCAAGTTTCTCTACTAGCAATTGGTCCTTGCTCTGTTATAAAAGGGCTTTTTCCTCCATTCATTTCTCTTGTAAGTCAAGCTGCTCCGGTTATGCCCTTCTCCATCACTCTTCATGTGTGCTCTGTGCTTACACCAAAGCCTGGGTGGATTTTGCTATGTCTTCTTGAGCTCGTTGAAGGAGAGATTTGACTTTATCGACGATCTGACATAAATGTGTGGGCTCATTTCCTATTCTTGTTATTTCCATTGTTAACGGTGCTGTAGAAGCTACTTGGCTAGACAAAAGTGTCTGTTGCACTTCTTTGAATTAGCCCATGGTCCGGCGGAATAGTTCCTCCTGCTTTGCTTCTTTCTTTTCTGTGAGCTCTAATGCGACATCATTCAACGTGGAAATTAAGAAGTCAAAATCATCTGGGGTAAGCGTAGTCTTAAGCGTGGTCTGGGTGGCCTTAGTTTTCATTCTGGATGAGGGCCTCGGTGGGGTAATCTTCCTTTTCTTGGAGGGATCTGCCTCGTTCCTAGTCGAGGTAACCTCACCTTTTCTCTGTTCAACTTCTGTGCCCCCTAGTTCTTCATCGTCACCTCCCTTTGCAGGTGAGAGCGAAGCAGTCTTCGTGGATGTGCTATGGATATCTTGAACTTCCACATCCTTCTTAGTCTTGCGTGGTCCTGATGTATCTGGCATAGCTTCAGGGCTATCTACGTCAGACATCTTTTTGAGGTTTGCTGCAACAAGGAGGTATGTCGACCATTCCTTGGTAATCTCCTCCAAGTCATCTTCTGTCAGCTTGTAATATGACTGGAGTTGTTGTTTGTGCTCGTATGCGCGCATTGTGATGTAGGTGAAGTGACAATCTACGCTGAATTTCATCAAAGCTCGAAACCTATGAAGAGTGTTGGGTGTAATGTGTGGTGTAAACTGAATGGCATTCCTCAACTGAATGTAGTACGCATGGAAAACAACATTGGGCTTCCACTGTTTGTTCATGTTGTTGGAGTACCACAACATACAAAACTTCGTGGCCAAGGGTTCAAAGGGTTCGATCTCCGAAAACGTGGCTCCCTCAGGTAGTTTCCACGCAATGAAGGTGATGAGTATGAGAAACTAACTAAAGTGGAACTGATACCCTTGGTCCTGCGCTTGTCTACAGTCAAGCTCTAGCTGATTTATGAGGTATTTTGCCTAGTTCATTTGTAGACGTTCTGCACACCTCTCTGTGAGGTCAAATACAAATCCAGTCACTAGTGTAGGTTTGTTTTTTTGGACTAACTTGCCTGCGATCGACTGGAAACCAAATCATACTGCTGCATTCTCAATGGAGGCTACCTTGTAACCTCGCGTTCCTTTCTCCAGATCGCCATATGTGTCTTTTATTCATTGAGCGAGAGCACGATCTACGGTCTTTCCAGGGTAAAATTCCTGCAGGTCAGGGCCTTGCATGCTTAGCCCAGTGATCCGATTGATCAGAATCGGATCCATGGTGATGTGTCGATCCAACCATAGGTATCCTTTGTGGTAGCAGGACAACAACATTCGAGCACAGGCATTTACTTCCTGATGCCTCCTGAAATGTGGAATCTTCATAACATTGAGGAGGGTTGACTGCGCAAGGTTATGGGTCCATTGTTGCAGTAAAATTTTGGGGTTCTTTCCTTTTGTAATAGTCAAATAATTGTGCGGGGCTAGCATACTGTATACCTTGTGATCTCCAAGGTTAAAATCATTGAATTTCAACGAGGTGAGCTTTTCCTGGTTAGCATGAACTGTGCGCACCCCTTTCGGGAGGTATGCAATGACTACAACATAGTCAAAGTATCTAGGTACATAGTCTCAATTCTCTGGTCCGCTTAGTGGTGGGATATATTTAGGAAATATGCTTGGGATCATATTCACAGTGGCGAAGTCATTTTTGAGCTTAGATCGTCTTTCCGAAGGCAGACAGGATGGTCCTGCTCGAGTAGTGGAAGGGGAAGATGACAGTATGCCCGAGGACAATGCCTGTACACCTGTAGACATTCTGCGTTCTAACATGACTTTCTCAGCCATTAAATCAATTAGAACTTCTTCAACAATTTTATCAGCAGCGCTGATCTTGTTCGATGTACAAAATTGGGTCAGCTGGCTTGAGTGCAAAAGGAATTCAGAGATGACAGTGAATAGTAAGGCAATGATCTTAGGGCAAGTAAATCTCAGGGTTCGTGCTCATATTCTCAGTTAGCAAAAATTATTCTCAGTGCATGGTGCGTCAGGTTAAGTAGGCAATATCAACAATGTTCTACTTGCAACGGACATGGGGCCTTCATTAACTCTGTTCTATCCATTCTGGTACTATCCAATGGTCTAGTGGTAACCCATAACTATTTTTCGATCCGTTCGAAGCGGCGGTCGAATGGGTATATCGGTTCCAACGACTATATTTCTTCGACGTGGAGAAGTACTCTATGTCATTGTTCTGATATCTAGGCAAAGCTCCCATTCTGCAATTCTTCTTGCTGCGAAGTGTCCTCTAGAATCTCTTGTAACCTTACAGTATTAGCCCTTTTCTTTCTTAACTTCCTAGCCTTCTTCCCAGTGAGTTTCATCTTAGTAAGGCTTTTACCATTCTGATGTTTTTCTTCTGTGGTATTAGTTACTTCGCGCTATGGAAAATCTTTCTTAGGGTTCCTTTATAATACTTCTTCTATATCAAAAATAAGTAACTCGATCTTCTGCGGATCCTCAGGTGTTCTCTTAGCTTCAACATCGGAGGTACTAATATTAAAAATCTGTGATCTGCTCTTCTATTCTTCAATCAAGTGCATGATCCTTCTGGTCATAAAGTCTTTTAACTCTTGCTTCTTCTATTCCAACACTTTCTCTTCTTCTCTTTGTCTGGCATGTTCTATATCAATCCATGGTTTTCCTATGAGCATGGTAAATGGGGCACTGCCTTCAACAAATTTAATGATCTCAAAGTCTTCCTCTGTCGAAGTTCCATTGATAGTCATAGGTAGCCAGGTGACCCTTCCACATAGGTTTACTAGATTTCCTCTGAAGAAACTTGTTCCTCCTAGGGAAGGGATCATGGAAGGCTTTCCTATAGCTTCCCAAGTTCTTTTTGGCATAATGTTCACTTGTGCTTCTTCATCAAGAGTACAATCAATGTCAGAGTCCCCTATTCTTTCTTCGATTTTCTCCTTTTCTTTGAAGATCTCTGATAGCCTAACATGTCGGTGGTCATTCAAGGTATCTCTCATCTGTAGAAAAATCTTTTCTGATTCCTTTTGGGTTTCTTCTATAATCTTGGTCTCTTGGTCTCCCTTAGGGTTTTCTTGTTCCATATTCAGCTTCTCAAGCCTAGCAATCATTCTAGAGAAATCCAATACTTCATGGTCCATAGCCTTACAATAGAGGCAACTAGGTCTTCTCCCAGGGCATTCTTTAGAAATATGTCCCGGTCGTCTGCAACTATAACAGAGGGTTAATCCTCTCGTCTGTTTAGATGTTCCCCAACTCCTTCTGTCCTGTGCACCAGGATCATGGTGGCTAACCTTCAAAAAACATTTTCTAGGAGCCTGCATCTACTTGTCAGTCCAAATGTTCTTTTGATGCATAGGTATAACATATCTATCACTATACTTATCAGATCTATTCATATCAAACTTTCTTTCATCTATTAATGCCCTATGTTATCACTGAAATTTCGTCTGCACATGGCGACAAGAACTCAACACCGTCAAACAGTAATGAAGTCATTCATGGCCTTGAATTAATCTCACAACATTCAAAAAAGGTCAAAAACTATACAAAGTAGTGAAAAATTGAAGAGCGCTTTACAGAAGTTAGGACCACGCGCACATGCACGGAACAAGAACGTAGCAAGCATGCATACGCACACGATGCGCGGATGTTAGCGCAAAAAGCCATGCACCTGCTAAACGACGCATTTATGAATGTGTTCGGCCTCCCAACCACTTATGGTTCAGCTCCCAAGCTAATTTGACCTCCAAATCCGGGCTAGATCCGAATGGTGGGCTGGTCAAAGACCTAATAATGCCCTAAATGGCCTCTTTTCACACTACAAAGCAGTTTCACAATAACCAATGCAATGCTATAAAAAGCCATGAATGCACCTCATTTTCTCAAGGAATTCTAAGTAATGTTATGCTGCCTATATTGTTTTAAGGAATCAATCCTTGACAAGAGTACATTGGCACGATTTTATTGAGCAATCCACCTCTCCATTGAGTGGATTTGCAAAGCGTTCTTTCACCACCATTTTCATTTTCTTTGTTGTAAGGAGAGAAAGATTGTGAGGGTCCAAGAGCCTTCCCTTGGAGGAAGAAGGGACTCATAGTCCCCTTTCTTCTTGGTGCTTTGATTTCATCTATAGATCAGCCTAAAAACATTGGTGACATGGGTCTTTTTGTTTTTGTTATCTCTATGTCCCTATGCTTATGATTTTAGTTTGTATTAGTTTAATTCTTGCTTATAGTTT
>SNQJ01S0091525.1:21914-54575 GCA_010110895.2 Picea sitchensis | reverse complement strand
AGATCTGGCTTATCCATAGGCTGGATTCATATGGAAAATAATTGGCGACTCCAATGGGGAGAGCCTTTGATTTCTTCCTTGTCTCTCTTAAGGAGTTTTTCCTCTAAAAGAGGGTCGCGACCTTCAGATACATTTCTGTAATTTTCTGTGCATAATATGAAAGAAATAATTGCATATCTGGATTCTTCTTGAAAATTTAGCTAGTTTATTATTTTTTTAATCGGTGTCCAAAAAGAAAAATTATTGTTGATTCAAATCAACTATTTTGTAGATTTTCCATGACGACTGTGTGGACTATTTATTTGGATACTATCTTTTGATAGACAATTTAGATTGCAACTAAACCAAATCCATTAGCTAGAGGATTTTCGGGGCTTTCTTTTGATATATTATCTCATTGGTTTCTGGTAAATACAAAGAACAACATTGGCCTTGCAAATTTCCACTCGCAAACTCTAGATATCCATTGGAATTGTTTTTCCAAGTTTTGGGTTTTTGATCCCATAGAGACATTGGAGTGTGCCTTGGTGCATTACAACCAATATCTTACAACCATTTCTTGTTGTTTGCTCGTTTTTGGTTTGCAGATCTATTTTCTTGATTAGATTAATAAGTTTTTTGCATTCCAATTGAAAAAACAAAAGTAAAAATTTGCATGCATAATGCTTTTGAAGCATTTAAAACAAAGTGCATTGTTGAAGTGTTTGGTTTGAGATCTTGTCAAAAGTTTGCATCTGAATTTTTTTGCATGGTTGGTTGGTGTTTGAAAGGTTGAATTTTACAAATGAAAACATCTCTTCTCCCTCCCATAGTTAGAATTCATCTAGTTGAATAAGTGCATTAACATTTTTGCATTGATTTGGTTGGGTCAAGAGTAAAAACCATAAAATTTTCATCTGTATTCCCTTTAACATAAAAAATAGTGGTAAGAAAAGACTTTGTAAACTAAAATCAATTAGACTCTTTTATTTATTAGCAAACCAACATTAGATATGTTTAGGGCCTTGGAATAGGATTGGAGAGTAAACTCTCCAAGGCCACCAAAATGAAACCTAGAGTCATTAAAGAGTGTAAACCCATTTTTGTAATTAGTGTGTCAGGAAGCTCCTCTAGCATAGGAGTCAAACACAAGGTCGCATTAGGACAAGTAGGGAGATTACCCCTGCCTGTTTTTTTTGGTGTTTGTAGTATCTATTATACTACTACGTATATAAGGGTTTCATTGGTACCATGCATATGCATGATGTAACAACTTCGAAGATTCGAGCATAGTTACCTTGCCCTTATGTCTGGTCGGACCTACGATTGTTTGACCAGTCATTGATTGTGAGGTGGTAGCCTTAGTGACCATTCCTAGGTAGATACAAAGGTGACTACAAGTGGGATGTGCGTGTATTACCTAGGGAAGATGTTCATTCATGGTCTCATATCCCCTTGAGGGAGCCCGCCTTAATAAATGGGTTAGGGTTGTTTCATGTTGTTCATCGTAACTACTCCTCATACCTTCACTAGCTAATATCGTGGGGAGTTCATATCCCCTAGAGGGTTAGTTTTCGGAAGACCCCCTAAGTCATTTATTTTCTTTTTGTTGTCCTAGATTTGTAAGGGGAGTTCTCTTTGGTTCCAAGTCTATGTCGACCTTAGTTTGAATTATTTTCATTTTTCACATATTATTTTCACTGTGGCTGAATCATCGTGTTGGTCCCATCGATTACTAGGAATAGAGCCATTCATGGAGGTACAACCACCTCTCAAGCGACACGATATAGGTGACCGCGAATTTGAAGAGTCTCATATTTGAATTGAGGAGATTAGTTTGGTTGAAGTGGAAGTGGTCAACCAAAGTACACCAAAATTTAACCCTCCTTTGAATAATCATGAGGCACCCATACTTCTCTAGGTAAGGGAACGTTTTAGTGAACCTTTTTTTTTTTTTTTAATGATCCTCACACCATGTTAGAAACAAATGTGTAGTCCAGTGTGGCTGAGCCATCAAGCCCATATGCAAGTGGGACTCAAGGCATCCTAGTGATGTCCACATTACCTTCTCTAAGAACCATTGGAACTACAATGTCTATGCCTTTTTCTACATGTCCCTCGATATGGTGGACACCGACCACGTATTCATTTCCATCCATCACTCTATCGAGTGTTCTTACGCCCATCCCATCCATTATGATGCCCACATCTATATATTCTTTTGGTGGGGGACCGATTCTTGGTTCCAGCATGGGGGGTGGAATTCCTTCCACCTCCACCATTCCTATGAGCGACCCGACATCGTCAGGTGTTGGTTTAGCTTTTGGATGGAACATTACTAGTGGTTTTGGGGCTATCCCTAGTCAATTTGGGGGTAGTAGTATGTCAGGAGGGTTTAAATTCCCATGGGTTAACACACCTTTCCCTAGGGGCATGTCCCTTGGGGGAAAGTTTTCACAATGGGGAGGCTTTCCATTTATTGATACCTCCGATCCTAGGGGTGTCTTCCTTGGGACTAGTTTTGGGAACAATTTTTCTTTAGGGTCTACACCTACCCTTGGAGGCAATCCCCTTGCGGGAATGTCTAGTCAGGGGAGCAATCATTATTCTAGAAGTGCCACTATCCTTGGGGGATTTTACTCTTCTGGAACAACATAACCCTCCGACAACACAAACATACGGGGATCACAAGATTCATATTGGACTTTAGGAACATCATTTTCCTCCCAATATTCATTTTATCATTTACTGTTTCATTTCCTTGTAATGTTAAAGTTTCTTCATTTTCTACGTTTGACAAATGACCCTATTTACTATAACCCTTGATGGCCATCCATTCCCGTGAAGCTACCACCAGAAATGCCCAAATTCGATGGAAAGCCACAATAATACCCCTCCACGCACATCATGACATATCATTTGTGGTGTTCATCCAGTTCTTTGATGGATGATAGTGTGAGGCTGCATCTTTTCTAAATATCCCTGACAGGAAGTGCCRCAAAATGGTACATTGACTTAGAAGGTGCTTCCTTCAATAGTTTTAATGACTTGGCAATGACATTTCTAATGCATTTCCAATTACCCATATGATATGAKATTGGAACAAAGATCTTGACATATCTGTGATAGGATACTACCACTCACATTTTTGATCATATACATGAGTGAAGGCAAAGAAGTAGGATGATCAAGACCCAAATTCCAGACAAAATCCTAATGGAGTGGTTCACAAAGTCCCTCCTACCACCCATTTCCAAAGACGTGGCTATGGTCGGGGTGACTACAGAGGAGCAAGCCATCATTCATTCCCAACACTTGGATTTGATTTACTCTCAGTCAAGAACTCTTTATGATATTATCTCGCATGCTCCTATGCCATTGATATATCCTAAAAATCCAAAACCAGGACTGCATTCCTATGGTGTGGTGGGATCTGTTTCCCATGTCTCTATGGGCTAGTTAGCGGAATAGATGGGTCACATGTATATCTTGTCACAACCATCAACTTTTGGATCTAATTCTCAAACTACAACGGTCCCTACTCAGACCTTCGAGGTGAATTCTGTGCAATCCACACAACCGAAGAATCCTCAACAACCGGGAGGAAAGAAGAAGAGAAATAAAAATAAATTCCAACACTGAGCAAGGGACCACTCCTACCCAAAACAATCAAGCGGGGTGCAAAAGAGAAAAATAAGAGTTGGTTCCCTTACAAAATATGTGGGGAGGACCACCCTACTCATTTGTGTCCTAGGAAATATGCGATCCATTTGTATTTGGCTTAGCAAAGAGGCCCCCAACACATTTCTATCCTAACTCATCCTTTTCCCCCTCAATATCAACACATTATTGCAACAAATACAATGATGCACATCACAGAAAACAATTCCAACGAAGACATTCATGATTCTCCACATACAGTTGCCCACAAATGCCTCACACTTTATGATGATCTTGCTTACATATGATGATATGGTGCATGACACACATGAGGTACCTTTTTTTAATGCTTCATATTAATTGCCAATGTTCTATGTATTTGACATGAACATAGTGACCATGGGTTGAATTAGATAATATATCATGATGGTTTGAATTTATACCTTTTTCCTTGTTTCAACTTGGAGCTCATCATTATCTCCTAGTCAAGTGTTATCACTCTTGGGTAGAGTTGTACTATTGAGGGGCCTTGATAGGGATAACGTGTCCATAACCCAATTTATACGTAACATGCTCTATCTTTCCCATTTCCGTTATCCCTTCTTTTGGGTTGGTTGTCATACGTCTCCCATACATGTTTATGCTTCATAATCCCATGAGGAGGAGCTAGAATTCTTGAGGTTGATGTAGCTTGATATAATAAAACAATATAGAAAGAGAAAATGATAAACACAAAATTTAAAGCAAAATAAAGAAGAAAGAAAATAAAAGTCAGGAACTAAGAAAAAATAAAGAAGCATGAGCTCTACCCCCTTGCTAAGAGGCTATCACCCCAAGTCCTATGCAATGAATGCATACCTAACAAAAATGAATTAAAAAATGGAAATCAAAAGTAAAAAAAGGTTGAATGAATAAAGAAAAAGACAAACACGGGTTTGTAAAGACATAGTGTTGAGGAACACACAACTCATTCTCAAAGAACTCCCTCATATAAAGGCACACATGAGGATGACTATCACACATAACCTTATATGACTATGCCACCACTCATGAAGTAAACCCAAAACCATACCATATGTCATCAAACATATGTCATCACACATGCTACTTGATGGGTTTCTTGGGAAATACTCATTTTCTTGGATACTGACACATATAATAGGGTTTATCGATGATCCTCACATACCTAAAATTGAAAAATTGTATAGGTTTATGAGCTAGTGTGCAGTTTGAAGAGGATACTTAATGTGATCTATCTAATGGATTTTACATTGACATGAATCACTACGTTGCATTTGAATTGTGTACATGCCTTCGAGTTTTGATGGATACATTTGACCACATGAGCCCCTCCTTCGACGATGCACTTCACATGGCCACCCACTTGATTGAGCCTTGGTCCTTTGGAGGATGTTGAGGGGATACTTTCATATTTGATGGAGGTCATCCCACCATGTTTGAGAGGTCATTGCACACTATTTTGAGGGTGTTGAGCCTTACGGGGACATGATACCCTTATTGAGATGTCCTAACACCCATTGGAGATGACATGGTACATTGATGATGGAACATTGTGCCTTTTCATGATGATATGGAACCTTTTGATGAGATGTGAAACTTTTTGGGGGAGGGTATGTCACTTTGGGATGAAACATTGCACCTCTTGGAGGGAGAATTTCACTTTTGGAACCCTTACACTTGATTTGTAAGTGAGATTTCCACTCTATGAGGCCACATGTGCCACATGTGTGAGATTGAGCTTGTATTTATGAGGGACATCTTGTCTTATGAACATGTTTACTTCACTTTGGAGACATAATTGGGGGTCTTAATTACCTATTCACTCTTGTATCATGGATATTTTATGTGTTGTTGCCTTATCTCTAGGGTTTGTGAGATAAAACATTATTTTATATTTTTAGGGATTTTGATGAATGAAAATGGTGCTTGATCTCTCATACAAATAAGAAAATAACTTCTTACTAGTAAATCATTGCTACTTGTGGATACCATTACTTGTCTACTATATATGGATGGATAACTAGAGAACCTTCTTGAGGATGGTGTTTTGTGGATTACTTTGCAACTTCTATGAAATTTTATGTCTAAGGTTTGTGGATGAAAACAATTTCTTGAGTAAGTGATATCTCTAAATCTTGTTGGATTTTGTTTATGAATGATTATTAAGTGTAATTGTACTTCTCTAGTGGTGGTGGTGCATTCTCTTCATATTGTTGTTGGACAAATCCCTTCATTTAAACCCTTCAAAGATTACTAGTGGAGTATCCTCTCTTGAATTTTCTTGAAATTTGTATGGTATTAAGTGGATTTTGTAGGATTTGTAGTGGACAACCCTAAATATACTTACATTCTCTTAAGAGAGGTCTTAGTTGAATCCATATTCAAATAAGAAAACTATTATGCACTAGTATTCTCCCATCCAGTCAATCTAAAATTCAAAACTTCATTTTTTTATTATCAATGTTTTAGGGTAAATTTAGGGTTTTGTTAAGATTACATTTAATTTTCAGCCATCAAAACCCCTATATATCTAATGTTTTCATGCATAATTTTGACCTAAAATTATAGGGTTTTCTTGCATGTTTTTGACCTAAAAGCACTTTGTTGCATACAATTTGCCTTGTTGATTTATATTGTTGCACAATTAGGGATAAATGTGTTGTTTTAGTTAGATGTTATATGCACTGTAATTTTTCAGATTTTAAAAGTTAATCAAACCCTAGATTTATTCATTATTTTATCCCTATTTTCTATTGGTTTATAATTCGTTTTGAGGGTTAAATTGTATTGTTGTTGTAATTTGTTTAGAACTGTAATTTCATATCATTTATGCAAGTTTTACAATAGCCGTTGGTAATTTTCAGATTTGAATAGTTTGAGGATTGTTTTGCATGAAATTTTTACTTGATAACCCCCTAAATAAGTCTTAGAACAATTCTAACCAAATCTGGAATTCACTTTGAATAATCCACCTTATGCTTAATTTGTTTGATATTTCTTATTGGTGGTATTTTCGGTAGACACTTAAGAGGCCTTAGAATTAATTTTATCTTGTCTATGGAATTCTAAGTTCTACCAGGGAAGCCTCCCTTATGTTGGATACATGCTTCATAAAAAATATGGAAATTGTTGCTAAGGTTATAGTTGTGACACTTTCAATGTTCCACTAGCCTTGGCACCTTGTGAAGGATTTGCACGAAGGTGTTAGATTTTTTGGTAACATTTTGGTGCCATTTCCAATGAGAATTGAGTATTTCTTATTAGATATCTGATTTCTATTCTTTATTTGATCTAGGTGGATATTGGTGGCCACCCACCTAGTCCAACTGACTCCTCTTGTCCATTTTTTGTTCAACATGTTCTTCTGTACTTATTTGTAATCGTGGGTTCTACACTTCTGGGGATGTCTGAAGCCTAAAAAATCCTCCAAGTGGATATTGGTGGCCTCTTGCCTAATCCAAATGGATTATTTTGTATGTTTTCATGTCAACACATCTTGCTGTACTTCCAGGGCTGTTTTGGGGCCCTAAACATTGTTTTTTTGGATTGAGACACTCAAATTGTAGACAGAGTCAGAGTTTGACAAAGGAATGTGTAGTTCTCTGAAAAACCTTTCCAACAAGCTATCACGCGCCTAAAAGGGAGGTCATATGCAAAAGTTATGACCCCGGGAAGTTGAGGTACCAACTTACCCATAGGGGCCCACATGACTTTTGGCGTTTCACCTTCTAGGGTTAGGTTTTTGGATGTCTAGGGTTTTGGCATTCATGAGTAATATCAAAAAGGCCTYTGGAGCCTCATTGTAATCATTCTTCTCAGAAGGATGCACGTAGCAACCACATCTCTTCTCAGAGATAGCTACCACCATTCGAGCGAGTGTTTCAGTTMTGGAGTTTTAYAGTTTCAGCCTATTTCATTTATTTAATAGAAGATATTGTTCACTGGATATCTATGTTATTCTCAATATCTATAYGTTTATTGTATTCAGTCTATAATCAGTTCATTCTGCTCCTAAATCTAGATCAGTGGTATCAKAGCGGTCTTCTCTACATTTATTTTTCTTCATGCATGTCCCTGACAAGATCTGGGTACAAGAAGTTGGGACTCAAACCRATCGAGCCATTGCAAGATCGACCGTGCCGAGCCCGACAAAAACCCATGGGGGACAAAAAGAAAGATGATGGAGCAGGAGATCCCATTAAAATGTTGCTCGAGGAATCCCTCGTGCGACAAAGGAAGAAAATGATGGAAAACTTTGTGCAAATCCTTCAACGACTGCTCACATGAGAAGCATCTTCATCAAGCGACCATGCAACCCCCTTCAAGTTACATGTAAATTTTGATATTCCATTATTTGAAGGAATGATAGATGCAGATGCTGTAGATAAATGGTTGAATCTACTTGAAGGGTATTTTTCGGTCCACAATTTTTTCTATAGGGAAAAGATTACTTTTGCACTCCTCAAGGTTGTCCCCCATGTTAAGGACTAGTGGGAGACTTACCATGAGAAAAGGGACGTAGAGGAATATTCAATATTTGTGGTGGCCCCTATATGGGATTACTTCTAGGACGCCATTAAAGAATAGTACTACCTTGTTGGAAGCTACAAGGACCAGTATACCAGATGGACCACCCTACATCAAGAAAGGGACCAGACAATACTAGATTTCACCAATATTTTCCATACCATGTGCACCAAATTGGGTATCAAAGACTCCAAGTGTCATCTGGTGCTCAAATACCATGGTTTTTTTCATAGATACATTCAAATAGAAATGGAGTTTCTGGACATCATCTCATTGGGCATGAATTATAGATACACTGTCAAGATTGAGCATAAATTTAAGCAGAAGAGGCGAGAGTTTGGATCTGCAAAATCCTCACAACTAAAGCAGGGAAAATGCGGCCCCAACCCAAAAAAAAAGGGACCAAGACGAGATGGCCCCTCTTAGGACAACCAGTCCAAGCCGCAGCACAAGAAGGGCAATGAGAAGAAGAAGAAGGACATGGAAAAATGGTGCGAGTACCATAAAATCCCTTGGCACAACACTGAAGAATTCCTCTCCAAGAAGTCACTCGTGGCTGAGTTGAAGGCTTCCAAGTCGAAGGCTGATTATGATTCCAAATCAAATCCTGAAGGAGGGAAGCACATTATCGATGCTGAACCCAGTGCCACTGTCGCTACCACCAAAATACGACCAAGCGAACTAGAATAACTAGTGGAAGGGGAACGCCTCTTTCACTCACAGATGTGGGTAAAGGGGGATCCACTTCATTTCATTATTGATAGAGACAGTCAGAAGAACTTGATTTCAATAGAGTTCTTCAAGCGGTTGGAACTGCCAACAACACCGCACTCGCAACCCTACACACTTGGCTGGCTTCACCAAGGAAGAGATCTCCATGTCTGCCAATAGTGCCGTCTACCCTACGACATCAAGTCTTTCAAAGATGAGGTATTTTGTGATATTTCTCCCCTTGAAGTTTGTGATTTTATTTTAGGACAACCATATTTGTGGAAGCTTCATGCTGTGTATGAGTCTAGAACCAACAATGTTATTTTAACTTTGGGTAGACAATTGTATAGGATACC
Source organism: Picea sitchensis (assembly GCA_010110895.2). Classification (NCBI taxonomy): domain Eukaryota; kingdom Viridiplantae; phylum Streptophyta; class Pinopsida; order Pinales; family Pinaceae; genus Picea; species Picea sitchensis. The sequence goes on along the minus strand of SNQJ01S0091525.1, from coordinate 45,321 downwards.
AGAGGTAGCACCGCCTACCGCTATTTCTTTAATCTCTGCTAAGCAATGCCAACCCTGACGACAGTAAATAAGCTTCAAATATTTTTGGGACTGGCCAAATTCTACCGATGGTTCATGTTGGGATTCTCCCATATTGCATGGGCCCTCAACCATGTGACCAATGGTGATGGTAGGGAAAAGTTCGTGTGGGGGAAGGAACAACAATGAGCATTTGATGATATGAAGCATCTCTTGTGCTAAGCTCGAGTAGTATCCTTGCCCGATTTGCAACAACCATTCGATATTGAGACTGATGCATCTGACTATGTTGTAGGCACAATTCTCACTCAACATGACCATCTAGTGGCATACCATAGCAAGACAGCCTCAGATACTGTCCGAAAATACCCCACCTATAACAAGGAATTGTATTCCATTGTACAATCCTTTCCTCAATGGAAAAATTACATTGTGGGAAAGGAGACAATCATCCACACTTATCACAAGCCTATGTAGTTCATATAGACACAGGGGGAATCATAGAATGACCGCCACTAGAAGTGGTCCACCTACCTACAACAGTTCTATCTGAACATCAAGTATAAGATAGGGACCTCAAATCATGTCGCTAACTGCCTCAGTCAACTTCCTGTGGCTACAGTCACCATTGTGCTCCATTCCTGTGGACACGAGGCATCTGAGTGGCCCCAACTTTATCAACAAGATCTATACTTCTCTACCACCTATCATCTCTTGGGTATAGGCGTGACTGTCATTGATTTTCACATTCAAGACAAACTATTATGCCATCTAGGCCATCTCTGTGTTCCTACAAGTGAGTGTGCAAAGATGATCTGGGAAGCCCACTACAGTTGGATGGCAGGACATTTTGGCGTGAAGAAAAATTTGGTTGTTCTTTAGAAACATTTTTATTGGCCAAAACTTCGACAAGACATCATCAAGTATATCGGATCTTGCACTGCCTATTCCATTGGCAAGACAACCATCAAGAAGCAAGGCTTATACACCCCTCTTTCTAATCCTGAGAAGCCTTAGGAATCCGTCTCAATGGATTACATGTCTGAACTTCTGTCACCAAGAAAGGAAATGAATGCATATTTGTGGTCATTGAAAATATGGCCATCCTCACAACCTACAAGAAGAATATCACAACAACATATACTGCCAAGATCTTCTTCAAACGACTGTGGGTCCATTTTGGGATACCACAGACCATCATCTCCGACTGGGAGAGGAGGTTCCTCAACACATTTTGGTTGAGTCTCTGGTCATTTTTTGACACCAAGCTCACTAAATCTACTTCTTTCCACCCCCAAATAGATGACCAATTTTTTTTTTCAATCAGATGATTGTGCACATCCTGTGCATGTACAACTCTAAGCATCCATGCACATGGGATGAGAGTCTCCTCTATGTTCAACAAAATTACAACAAGGATCTCCATAGCTCCACTGACCATAGCCCATTTCAGGTGGGGCTGGGATTCCAACCCTTGGGTCCCATGGATGTTTCATTACCTCTTGCCACCACACAGACAAACTCTTCCCATGTTTAGTCTGAGACCGAAAAATTCACCAGATTCATTGAGAGGATTCATCACATCCGCCAACAAGTCTAGGATATTTTGTAGAAATCCAATACCAAGTACAAGCAACGCCATGATCAACACAGGGTACCACACCAGTTTTAGGTTGGCAACAAAGTATGGTTACATTTGCAGAAGGAGCATCTCACGGGGCCCCACTGGAATCTTCACCCACTTTGCTATGGGCCTTAAACTATCACCAAGGCTATGGGTAGCAATAATTTTGAGATCAACAATCCACCCTTTCTTGGCCTACACCCATTGTTCAATGTGGACCTCCTTCAACCATATTTTCCACCATTATTGGACACCTCAGAGATCGCAGAACAAATGAAACCAATAGAGCTCAACCATGACTGCATGGAAAAAACATCCACTCATAATATAGTGGACACATAGGTCAAGGGTACTCACCAACAGAGGATCCAACTTTATCGGGATGTCAAGGAAGGGAAAATCCTACACCAAAGAAAGTGGTTCGCCCGGGGCCAAATCCAACAAATGTTTCCTCACTTGATGGGGGAACTCAGCGCAATGGAGACCATTGATTCCTAAAGGGGGAGGATTGATCCAGGTGGATATTGGTGGTGACCCAACTATTCCAATTGGCTCCTCTTGTCCATTTTTTTGTTCAACACGTTCTTCTGTACTTCTTTGTAATCGTGGGTTCTACACTTCTGGGCTATTTGAATCCCTACACATCCTCCAGGTGGATACTAGTGGCCTCTCACCTAATCCAAATGGCTTATTTTGTATGTTTTCATGTCAACACATCTTGCTGTACTTCCAAGGCCATTTTGGGGCCCTAAACATTGTTTTTTTGTCTCTCCATAGTCAAACTGTAGAAAAAAGTCAAAGTTTGATGGAAAAATGTGTATTTCTCTAAAAGACCTTTCCAATGGGCTATCACACTCCTAAAACAGAGGTCGTATGCAAAAGTTACGACCTCGAGAAGTTGAGGTACCAACTTACCCATAGGGGCCCACATGACTTTTGCCGTTTCACCTTCTAGGGTTAGGTTTTTAGATGTCTAGGGTTTTGGCATTCATGAGTAATATCAAAAAGGCCCCTGGAGCCTCATTTTAATCATTCTGCTCAGATGGATGCACGTATAAACCACATATCTTCTGAGAGATAACTATCACCATTTGAGCAAGTGTTTCAATTCTACAGTTTTATAGTTTCAACCTATTTCATTTATTTAATAGAATATATTGTTCACTGGATATCTATTTTATTCTCCATATCTCCGTGTTTATTGTATTCATCTTGTAATCAGTTCGTTCCACTCCTAAATACGGATCATCATCCTTTTTGATGAGTAGAAACCAAAGCCTTATCTAAGTTTACTCATCTGACGACTCCATTGAGGGAATACGCTCTTTTCCCTATGCAAAATTTGAAGACTAGGTGCTTGTAAGGTGAAATGAGTATCATTGTAAAGGCATTCAAGATTCACATTGACGACTCCACATTTTTGGTACGAGGTATCATATTGTATTTTTAGATTGCTTATCAAATTGTATATGTTCAAGTGAAGATGGATGACAACATGAGAATTTCATGAGTAATATAGTGCTGTTGATTTCAAGTGAATTACTAGGTACCCAAATCATTTTGGTGCAAAATGGGTAAATGAGCTTCCAAAATTTTATGGTGATTCTCTTTTTGTCTATTTCCCATATTGTAAATTTATTGAAATACAATTCAAAAATAAATGCTATGCATGAGGATGTGTTGATGAGAGTATTTGATTACTATCTTAAGCCAAGAAAATAGATTGGATTCTACATTCTTGCAATCTGTTGGCACAGGGGCAGACCCAGAGTTCAACGCTTCAACAACGCACCCAAAAAACCCTAACTACTGGCCCTTTTGACAACACCTGTGAAGCAGATGAAATCTCACCTGAGGTAGAGGCAGGGGTGGTTGCAGGACTCCGGTGTCTGCAACCTTAGCTAGGACACATATCTATGATTACAACACCTTAATAGAGAACTTAGTAGTTGTCATTCATTAGTACTTAGCCTTTGTATACAACACATATAAACCATAATTACAATGCAACACATTATTCAATAAGATCCAACACATTCAAGCACTAAGCACATCAAGATAGATCAGATCTGGTACTTACTTACATCACCAAGCACAAAGCTATTATATCATATACATATAAACATACATTACTACACTAAGCATATATCATATGAACAATAAAAAAACCATAATGCACAAAGAAACCACAACACAGGATATGCGTGGTTCACCCCCAGCCTGGGGCTACGTCCACCAACTCTTCTTCTCTTTATTGCCTTCTGTCAATCATCTACATGCACATAGCCACAAGGTCCTACTCCGCATAGGATAGGAGATCTGCGTGCACTCTTCCATATCCTCCTTCCTCGAGCTAGGTTATAGCATAAAGCCTTTACACAGTCTCTTATAATCACTTACACTTAGCCTTGCAAGCCTCACACAATATGCATAACGCATTTACAACTATCACTTGCACTTAGCACATTGGCCTTCACTTTCCCTTAGAACCTCCTACTTACATTGCCTATATTTCTATTTATACATTAAAAAATGGCCTAGGCATGGGTAAACCCATGGGCCAACATCCCCATACCCGTTACATAAGCCCAAAACCCAAAAAACCCTAAAAAGGGGCCAAGATCCTGTGATCTCTGCTTCGACTTGCACTCCACCTTCGACAACCTGTTGAAGTCCCAAAATAGGTCAAACCTAACCAAGGATCTCCAAAACTTGGACAAGGGCCAATAGGACCCCAACACTAACCTGTGACTTGTCCTAAGTCACTTTGATCTTGGTAGCTCCACCTCAAAAGCCTCAAGTCTGGCTTGAGCTGCTTCGACCTGCTGCTTCACCAAGATCTTCTGCTCGATGAACTCTTGAATAATTGCCTCATTCACATGTCCCTCTAAGCACTGCTCTACTGAAGTGACTACTTGTTCCAACTCTTCTCCTCAGCCTTCAATATCCTCAAACAATTGGAAAGTTTCGTCCTGGATTGGTTGGAGACTCTGAGTCACTTCCATGACTTTGCTTTGTATGGTATGGAACTACTGTTGAGCAGTGCACTGTTCCTGGGATATTTTAATTCTTTGAACTACTGACAGAAGCTTCAACTGCGCCTGTACTGTCACTACTTGCTTCTTTGCCTCCTAGAGATGTGATTCCATTTTCTTCAGTTCACGGTCCTCAATAAGTCTCTCATAAGTCTACTCACTTCTACTGCTAACCTATTTACATTCCAAAGCTGATGCTATGATCCTCTCAACTGCGCTCCAAGCAGTGGCTCCTCTTTGGTCTCGCACATCCTGTAGAGTAATTGGTACTGTTTGTAGCTCTAGATCTTCTATTCTCTGTTGAAGCTACTGGATGGCTTCAACAAGCTGCACTACTTGATGCTCCACTAGGTCTTCCTCCTTTTTCTCTAAGCCCGCCATAGAGTGAAGTGCTCTGCTGAATACTTATTTTACTCCAACCTGCTCCACGAGCAACTGTTCTTTCTCATGATGGATCTGCGCTTTATCCTCTTTGAACTTTGTTTAGAGGTCGTCCTTCTCCTGTTGGGAAACTTGACGTTGATCTATCACTTCGCCTTGTGCTTGCTTCAAGGCCACTATGGTCTGTTTTGTTTCTTCCCGTGCATGACAAAGGCGAGATTCGGTTGCATCGGCTAGTCTGTGGATTTGGGTAGGATCATCTCCCAACTCTGTTTCTTCTGAGGGCGGGGGCGTAGTGGACACTGCACATCTGGAGTGAAGGGCCTGCTGTACCCCTCACAGTTCTGCTTCAATTTTTTCATACATGGTTTGTTTCTTAGCTTCATTTCTATGAAAAATATCTTCTGAGGCATCTGATATAGCTGAGATGATGAAGTCGAAGTCATCAAGTGTGAGCATAGTCTGCAACTTGGTCTTACTAGCTTTTGACTTCTTCTGCGAGGTGGGTTTCATGGGAGAAACCTTTATTTTGTTAGAGGACTTTGCATCATCAGGGGGATTTTGTGGCGGTGTTACTTCACCTTGCTTTTGCTGATATTATTTTCCATTGTTCTCTTCCTTGTCTACTTCGTCATCACCTCCTCCTCTAGGTGATTCTAAAGCAGTCTCTTCGGATGCGTTGTTCAGCTGCTAGACCTCTTCTGTCTTCTTCCTTCTTCTAGTTCCAGGTGTATTATGCCCTTCACGAGTTACCACCGGGCTTCCGATTAGTTCAGGATCGGATAGTTCTGCGGGGTCAACAAGGATAAGGAGCTCTGCAGGCCATTCCTTAGTTATTTCTTCTAGGTCTTCCTCTGTGAGTTTTTAATAACTCTATAATACTTCTTTGTGTTCGTCTTCACGCGCAGTGATGTAGATAAAATGTCTGTCTACGTGGAACTTGATAAATGGCATGAACCTGTGCAGGGTGTTCAGGGTTATATGAGGTACAACCTCAATAGCCCTCTTTAACTGTAGGTAGTAGGTGTGGAACACCACATTTAATTTCCATTGTTTTCCCATATTTCTTGAATACCAGAGCGAAGTGAACTTCGCGGCTAATGGTTCAAATGGATCTATTTCAGGGAAGGTCACACCTTCTGGCATCTCCCAAGGTATGAATGCAATGAGGATAAAAAACCAACCAAAATGGAACTCATACCCCTTATCCTGAGCTTCATGAGAGTCTTGGTCTAACTGGTTCACTAAGTACTTTTCCCAGTTCATTTGTAGCCCCTCCACACATTTTCCTGTGAGGTCAACAACAAACCTTGTGACCTGAGTGGGTCTGTTCTTTTGGACTATCTTACCATCAATCAACTGGAAACCAAGGTGCACTGCACCATTCTGGATGGAGGCTACCTTGTAGCCTCACTTCCCCTTCTCCACATCGCCATATGTATCTTTAATATTCTACGCCAGGGCACGATCTACAACCTTCCTTGGGTAAAAGTCTTGCGGGTCTGGTCCCTGCATGCTCAATCCGGTGATTCGATGGATCAACACTGGATCGATGGTGATGTGTCTGTCTAGCCACAAATAACCACCATGGAAGCTCGATAGCAGGAGCTTAAAGAATGCATTAACCTCCTAGTGCCTTCCAAAATGGGGTATTTTCATCATGTTCAGAATAGTGGACTATGCGAGGTCCATAGTCCATGGTTGGGGGATTATCCTTGACTTATTCCCCTTTGTCCTAGTCAAATACCTGTGAGGGGTGAGCATGCTGAAGTTCTTGCGATCCCCTAGGTTGAAGTCAATGATATTTAGTGTCATGATCTTATCCGGCTGAGGCTTGCCTGTGTGTATCCCCTTTGGGAAGTACGCAGTGACCAAGGTGTAGTCGAAGTCCCTGGGGACACTGTCATGATTCACCACGCCGGCCAGAGGTGGGATGTAGTTGGGTAGGATGGATGGGATTAACTTCACATTCACCAAGTCATCTCAATGCTTGGTTCTTTTCTCGGCCACAACTCGGGATGGTCCGGATCTGTGAGCAGTCGACGGGGAGGCTTTCACTCCTCTCATCGATGAAGCTTGAATTCTGATGGACATCACCTTCTCAGCCATAAGTTCGATGAAAACTTCTTCGACAAAATTTTCTGTGGCACTGAGTTCATTCGACATGCACACTCGATATCGAATAACTCAAGTCAATGAACAAATGCTCAATGCAATAGAACAGGTAGTGAAGTCTCAGTAGGCACAACACAGTAACAATGAGTTCTCTTGTTGGCTCGAATACAATTTGTGAAAGTGTGCTCGACGCAACAGTCGACGGAATAAGTAGACAATGATGTAACAGATCCCTCCAATGGACAAGAGGCCTTCATCAATGCAGTTCTGTCCATGACGACGTGGTCCCAATGGTTCGATGGTGAGATTTCTGATCATAACTGCTGTTCTAACCATTCAGGAACGTCAATCTAATAGTTATAATGCCTCCAACAATCATATTTCTTTGCCATGGAGAAGTGCCAATCTGAGATTCTTTGATATTCCGACGAAGTTCAAATTCTAGAGACCTTCCTTCTGCGAAGTCTTCTCTGGAACATCCTGTAATTTCTCCAACTTTGCTTTCTTCTTGCTGAGATTTCTAGCCTTCTTCTCTGTGATATGCGTCTTGGTATTCCTCTTTCCATTCTGATTCTTATCTCCTCTTGGAATAGTAACTTCGTGATGTTGGTGGTCTTTCCTAAGGTTCAAGGGAAATACTTATTCTCTGTCCGGGGTAGGTTCTCTACCCTCTTGTACAGACAGGTGTTTCAAGTCTTCTTGTGTTCTTTCAACTTTGGCATCCAAGTTTTTGGTTCTAAACAGCTTTGATCTGTTCTCCTATTCTTCGATCAAGTGTGCTATCCTCCTAGTCATGAAATATTTTAATTCTTTCATTTTTTGTTCTAGAACTTCCTCTTCTTTTCTTCGGGTCTGATCTTTCTCAATCTAGGGTTTTCCTAGTAACATAAAAAATGGGGCATTGTTCTCAATAAATTTAACAACCTCAAATTCTTCCTCTGTCGAAGTTCTATGAGCACTCATAGAGGTTTGGGTAAGTCTTCCACATAGGGTTATCAACTTTCCTCTAAATAATCCTATTCCTCCCAATGATTGAATCATAGTAGGCTTTCCTAAAATTTCCCAAGTTCTTTCTGCCATAATATTTAGCTGTGTTTCCTCATCCAGAACACAGTCTATGTCGAAGTCTCCTATTCTTGTTTCTATGCACTCTTTTTCTTTGAAGATATCTGATAAGTTGATATTTCTGTGGTCATTCAGGGTTTCTTTCAATTGTAGTAATACAATTTCTGATTCTTTCTAGGGTTCTTCCATAGTCTTAGTTTCTTGGTCTTCCTCATGGGTTTCTTGTCTCATATTCATTCTTTCAAACCTAGCAATCATTCTAGGGAAATCCAGAACATCATGGTCCATAACTTCACAACAAATAAAACTGGGTATTCTACTAGGGCATGCCTTAGCAAGGTGTCTCGGTCTTCTACAACTGTAACAGAGAATTAATCCTCTCTTTCTCTTAAATGATCCCCAAACTTTCTTATACTGTGCACTAGGATCATGGTGGCTAACCTGCAGAAAATTCTTCCTAGGATCCTGCATCCATTTGTTAGTCCAAACATTCTTTCTATGCATAGGAATAACATATATTTCATTATTTATATCAGATATACCCATATCAAACCTTCTTTCTTCTAGCTGTGCCCTAGTTTTCAGACTAGGACAAAATTTATCAAACATACCTAGATCCATACTTTTGAAACAAAAATTTCCACTTATCTTACCTTTATCAGAGCACAAAGATTTTAGATCTTACCTCTTTTTGACAAAAAAATTCACTGATCTTACCTCTTTTTCTTCATATCTGATTCCTTTCTTACAACAAAGCTTCGCAGTCAAGTAAAATACTACACACTAAAGAAACAGATCTATGCACAAAGCTTTATTTCTTTTTCTCAGTTCCCAACAATCACAGGTTCAGGTCCTAACAACAGAACCATTTTTTGGCACAGGGGCAGACCCAGGGTTCAATGCTTCAACAATGCACCAACAAAACCCTAACTACCGACCCTTTTGGAAACACCTGTGAAGGAGATGAAGTCTCACCCGAGGTAGAGGCAGGGGTGGTTGCAGGACTCCAGTGTCTGCAACCTTAGCTAGGAAACATATATGTGATTACAACACCTCAAAATAACACTTATCAGTTGTCATTCATTAGTACTTATCCTTTGTCTACAGTGAAAATAAACCCTAATTACAACACAACATAGTATTCAACAAGATCCAACACATTCAAGCACTAAGCACATCAAGATAGATCAGATCTGGTACTTACTTACATCACCAATCACTAATCTATTATATCAGATACATCTAAAAATACATTAATACACTAAGAATATATCATATGAACAATAAAACAACCATAATGCACAAAGAAACCACAACACAGGATATACGTGGTTCACCCCCATCCTGGGGCTACGTCCACCAACTCTTCTTCTCTTTATTGCCTTCTATCAATCATCTACATGCACAGAGACACAAGGTCCTACTCCTCATAGGACATGAGATCTGCACGCACTCCGCCAGATCCTCCTTCCTCGAGCTAGGTTACAACACAGAGCGTTTACACAATCTCTTACAATCACTTGCACTTAGCTTTGCAAGCCTCACACAGTATGCACAAAGCATTTACAACTATCACTTGCACTTAGCACATTGGCCTTCACTTGCCCTTAGCACCGCCTACTTACATCGCTTAGATTTGTATTTATACATTACAAAATGGCCTAGGCATGGGTAAACCCATGGGTCGACATCCCCATACCCGTTACATAAGCCCAAGACCCAAAAAACCCTAAAAAGGGGTCGAGATCCTGAGATCTCCGCTTAGACTTGCGCTCCACCTTCGACAACTTGTCGAAGTCCCAAAATAGGTCAAACCTGACCAAGGATCTCCAAAACTTGGTCAAGGGATAACACAACTAAAGAGTATATCTTCTATCACATATTTCATTGAAGAATTTCTCAAACATTGGGGCCCTATATTTTGGAGGTACGAAGACACTTTTCAGGATCTAGTGGCAACCCTACAAGAAGAAGCTCTTCTTAACCCTATTGAAGATGATGTAGACTTCATTGAATACCAAAGGCATGAATAAGACATTGAAGAACATGTTTATGAATAACCTCATCATTATATACATGAATATTTTGATGAAGAACTTGAAAATCAAGCACACTAGGTTCCCATTTAAGGCCTAGAGCAAGGAAAACATGAAGATGAAGTTATCAAATATTTGAAGAATAGAAAAATCCAACTCATGAATCTGTTGAAGAAGAATAATTTAATGAAACACATCATGTTGAATACCAATTCCATGAAGAAGATATTATTGAAGAGATCATCCTTCCTCATGAAGATGGAAATCTAGTAAGCCTTAGATCTTCTCAAACTTTTGAATTTGATGATCTTTATTATGATGTTGAGAAGATTGAATTTGAAGAAAGGCCCTCAAGTAACAATGAATTTGAGAAGGTATTTTCTCCTCCATTTAATAGAGACGAGGGAATCCAAGATTTTGTCTCTTCTTTGTAGGAAGACAAGGGTGTGATAAATTGTACTCCTTTCCAAAATTTTGACTTTTGTGATGCATCCTTTGATGATTTGGAAAGTGAAGGGTTTTTAGAGAAACCTTTGGATTTGGTAAATTTTTTATTTGATGAAGAACATGACGATCATAAGATTGAAAATATTTATGACCTTCATCATATTGAAAGGAATAAATGGGATATGAGTTGTTTTTATTTTTATGGAGATCCTATTTATGATATTGATGATGACTGTAGAGTCAAGATTGTAGAACTGTTGCCTTTTGAAAAACCATAGTTTCCATAAAATTTTTATGACCACTTTTAGCGATATATGTACATTTATGATGCAAATTTTTGACAACATGAAAATGATATGTTCATAGATTTGTTTCAACCACCTAAGACTAATTTATTACAATATTCTCATGGCAAGTTCCAACCATATTCTATGAGCTATGATACATGTTATTTTGAGCAATTGGAGCTATTTTATGAAGGTAAAAGTTTGGAAAATTTTCATCCACTCCTATGCTTAGAGTTGGTGAAAATTCATGTGTCAAATAAGCATTAGAGAACCCTTATGAGGTTGTGATTAATAGAGGGAAGCATGCATTTTGTAGCAGAAATTTCCTGCCATTTTTTCCATCATGTCTTCAATATGTCAATAGACATACAAATCAGAATAATATCTTTGTTGTAAAAATATCTACGGGGAAAAAGTGTCTTCAACTTATGGTTTTTTGCAAGGATTTACAGCCACATATAGAAGGGAAAAAAGCCCTAAGTTAGGAGCATGTTTTTTCAAGATTTTAATTTACACCCCATTTTTCACCTACATACTTGTTGGGAAACCATGATATATTTTTCAAACTTCTTAAGATTCAACCTCAAGTCTTGGGAAGTGATATCATACATGAAATCCATGGTGGYCATCTCTTGAATTATGTATATCAAACTTACAACATGCAAGGGTTGCATCATGAATTATCATGACTACCTTTCTTGGAGCAATGATGAGCTATCATTGATATATTGCAACCCCATTCAAAKATGCATAGAGAAAACTTGTGGATGCACATACCAATATTGGCATGATTTTGTTGCTCTTKTCTATCCTCATGAGTTGGATTCTATGTTTGTTATTGGTGTAGTGTCTGTACCAACTCATGATCACTTCATACTTGATATATCCTTGTTTTGGCTCATAACTAAGCACAAGGGTAGAAATTTTGACATTGACGAGTTGCTAGGGTGGTTGCATTGGTTATATTATTATACTTATCACTTTCTTGTAAAGAAGTTTAGAATACGATAGTTGTAGGTCATGTTGTGTGTTTATTTTATGCATCTTGATTGTGTTTTCTTACTTGCTTTCAATTATTTCTTGACCATATGCATTTATAATTAGTTGCAATTTTGATTTAGCCTTGTTTTAAAAAAATGGTTATATATGAATTTGCTGGTTTTCATTTATGATTTCCATCTAATATGGGGATCATATCCCCATGCTCTTTTTTATTGATGGTTTTATGTTATAATGTAGCATGATATATTTTGGGATTGATGTAGAGTGTAGGTCCTGGAGTTCCAGAGATTGTTGAGGTTCTCATGCACTTTACTACGAGAACATGTCTCCATGTTGGAGCCATATGTTATACCCTCACATTTAGAGGTAACTAGAGGAGGCTTTTATTCCATGATCCACATCACAGACAACAGTTCCAATGATGAAATTCAAGATTATCCATAGAAAATTTCCCACAGGTGCCTCCCACTTTATGCTTAACTTGATTACATTAGATGATATGGTGCATGATGCACATGAGGTACCTTGTTTTAATGCTTCATATTAAGTGTTAATGTTAAATGATTTGACATGAAAATAAGGACCATAGGTTGAATTAGATGATGGATTATGATGCTTTGAATTTATACCTTTTTCCTTGTTTCATCTTGGTGGTCATCATCATCTCCTAATCAAGTGTTTTCACTCTTGGGAATAGTTGTATTACTGGGGGGCCTTGATAGGGGTAATGTGTCCATATCCCAATACATGTGTATTATTCTCTATCTTTCCCATTTCCATTATCCATTCTTTTGGGTTGGTTGTCATACATCACCCATACATGTTTATGCTTCATAATCCCATGAGAAGAAGGGGCTATAATGTTTGAGGTTGATGTGCCTTGATATATATATATATATATATATATATATATATATAAAAAGAGCAATCTTAAACTTAAAATATATATATATATATAAAGAGCAAATGCTAAACTTAAAATGAAAAGAAAAACAAAGAAGAAAGAAAAGAAAAGTCAAGAACCAAGAAAAAATAAAGAATCATGAGCTTTGCCCCCTCGCTAAGAGGCCATCACCCCAATTCCTATGCAATGAATGAATACCTAACAAAAATGACTTGGTAAATGAAAATCAAAAGCCAAAAAATGTTAAATGAATAAATAAAAAGACAAAGAGGGATTTGGAAAGACACAGTGTTGAGGAAATGAAAAATCATTACTGAAACACTCCTTCATACAAAGACACTCATGATTATGACTATCATACATAACCTTACATGAATATGCCACCACCAATTAACTAAACCCTGAACCATAACATATGTAATCACACATTCTCCTTGATTGTTTTCTTGGGAAATACTCCTTTTAATGGTTATTGACACACCTAATAGGGTTTAATTATGATACTCTCATACTTAAACTTGGAAAATTGTATAGGTTTATGAGCTAGTGTGAAGTTTGAAGAGGATAGTTAATGTGATATATCTAATGGATTTTAGATTGACATGACTCAATTTCTATGTTACATTTGACTTGTCTACATGCCTCTAGGTTTTTCTGGATACATTTGACCACATGAGCTCCTCCTTGGATGATGCACTTCACATGGATACCCACTTGATTGAGCCTTGGTCCTTTGGAGGACATTAAGGGGATACTTGCATATTTGATGGAGGTCGTCCCACCACGTTTGAGAGGTTGTTGCACACTATTTGGAGGGAATTGACACTTATGAGGACATCCCACCTTTATTGAGATGTTCTAACACCCATTGGAGATGATATGACACAATGATGATGGGATGTTACACATTTTCATGATGATATGACACCTTTTGGTAATATGCCACAATTTTTGGGGGAGGATATGTCACTATGGGATGAAATGTTGCACCTCTTGGAGGGAAAATTTCACTTTTGGAGCCCCCTACTCTTGATTTGTGAGTGAGTTGTCCACTCTATGAGACTACACGATCCATATGTGTGAGATTGAATATGCATTTATGAGGGATGTCTTGTCTTATGAGCATATTTACTTCATTTTGGAGGCATCGTTAGGGGTCTTAGTGACCTATTCACTCTTGTATCATGGATATTTTATGTTTTTTTTCCTTATCTTTAGGTTTTGTGAGAGATAAAGGAATTAGTTTATGTTTTTAAGTCTTTTGATGAATGAGAAGGGTGCTTCATCTCTCATATAAATAAGAGAAACACTTATCACTTGTAAATAATTGCTACTTTTGGTGAACATTACTTGTCTACTATGATTTCTAAATTTTTTCTATGGATGGATAACTAGAGAACTTCTTGAGGATGATGTTTTGTGGATGAATTTGCAACTTCTATGGATTTCCATGTCTAGGGTTTATGTATTAAAATGATTTCTTCAGTAAGTGGTATCTCTAAATCTTGTTGGATTTTGTTTATTAATGATTATTAAATGTAATTGTACTTGTCTAGTGGTGGTGGTGTATTCTCTTCATATTGCTCTTGGACAAATCCATTCATTAAAACCCTTCGAAGATTACTAGTGGAGTATCTTCCTGATTTGGATTGTAAAAGGAACAAAATGGAAAGTAATGTGACAAAATAGAGTAAATGCAATAAAATAAAATAAGGAAAAAACATGGCAAGAAATAATTTTTTTTATTAAAGGGAAAAATATTTAGAACTACATCATGAATGGAATGATCTCCTTTACAATAGGAGGCCCAAATATATAGTAATTACAGGTCCTAGTAGGAGTCATGTCTTTTCATTGTTTAATTGTTATTTGTTTATGTATTTTAATTATTGAATTGTTATGTGTTTTTTTTTTCAAATACCATGGGAAAACACGATGGGTTGCAAAAAAACCATGGGTGAATTCCATTGTTTAATTCCATGGGTTAAAAAACAAAACTACGCACATGGATTTTCTCCATTTATTATTATCCTTTTTCCCACCAAATACCATGGGTGTATATTCCCAATGGTAAAAAGAAACAATTACCATGGTGATTTGGTGGAAGAGGTGGATGGCCACTGATTTCCACTTGGATTAGTCCTCCTCCCTTAGGAAAAAATGGTCCCCATTGCGTCAAGTTCCTTTGATATATGGGGAAAATTTTTCTGAATTTGAATCTTGGTGAGTTGCTTGCCTTGCTGAAGTTTCTATCCTGCTTGTACTTGACTTGTGGAAGGATGTCATGAACTTGTTGGTGGAGGTGCTAGATATGTTCAATAGAACTGACTCCATGATCTACCTTGGCTTGAGTGTGGGAGGACTCTATCGATGAAGATGAAGAAAGAAGAGCTATATCAATGGGGGGTAATGGTTGGAACCCCAAACATGCCTAAAATCAGTTGTGGCCAATAGAGTTATGAAGGGATCTGTTATAGTTTGGATTGACCGGGCAATGCGGAGGCACCCCCGTAGGTGAAGAAAAAACATCTTTGTGCTCTTGTACAATCTTTTTGACCTACTTCTGCTGGATAGAAGGGGCTTGGGCCAAGGATGCACTGGTCGTAGTGTCCTCTGTTCACCTTTTGACCAGATTGTGAAGAGATAAAAATTGCGGTATGAGAGATTACTTTACAACAATGTTTTCCTGAGACAAAATTTAGAACTACCTTTGGTACCTTGTAGAGACAACCCCCCAGAGTAACAATTGAAATTATGGGGCTGAGACTCAGAAATAACATGACGCTTCCATATATATGGTTGTCCTAAAAGAACATCACAAACTTCTAGTGGGGCAACATCACACAATACCTCATCCTTGAAGGGATTGATCCTGTAGGACATGAGGCACTGCTGGTTGACACAAAGATCTCATCCTTGGAAAATCCACCCAATGTTGTATGGATGCAGGTGTGGTGTTATATGCAAATCCAATTGCTTAATGAACTCTATTGATACAAGGTTATTTTGACTTTCGTTTTCAACAATGAAATTCAATGGGGTCCCCTTCACCCACATCTGTGAATGGAAGAGCAACTCCCGCTCCTTAGGATCGTATGGTTCTTCTAGTTGTATTGTTGTGGTCACGATTGTAGAAGTGGGTTCTGCATCAATGATCTATTTCCTTTTATTTTTTTTTGAATCATATTCCAAGTCGGGGCTTGGTTCTCTTTCTTTGAGATCAACTACCAATGACTGTTTCGAGCGACATTCATCGATATTGTTCCAAGGGATTTTGTGGAAGTTGCACCACTTTCTAGTCTCCTTCTTAATCTTCCTATTACCCTTCTTTTCCTATAGCTTGGATTGGTTGTCTTGAGGTTGGTCGTTCTATGAGTTAGGGCCACCTTTACCATACTTTGATTTTTGTGAATTTGCAGACCTGAATTCCCACTTGTTCTGCTACTTAAATTTATGCTCAATTTTGACAGCATATTAATAAGCAACTCCAAGTGATGAGATGTCCAGGAAATCCAATTATTTTGGATGTACCTGTGTAGACCCCCACGATGTTTTAGAACCACATTCCGCTTGGAGTATTTGATACTCAACTTTGTGCACAAGGTAAGGAAGGTATTTGTGAACTCTAACACTATTTGGCCCCTCTCTTGATGCAGTGTGGTCCATCTCATGTATTGGTAGTAATAGTTTCCAACAAGGTAATATCGTTCATTAACGACATCCATAAAACACTCCCAAGTGGGTTTGGACTCATACATTCCAGACTCCTCTGTGGAATGTTTCTCACAGTAAGTTTCCCACAATTTTGTGACATCAGGGACAACCTTAAGGAGTGCAAAGGTGATCTTTTCTCTACAAGAAAAATTATGGATAGTGAGATAACCTTCTAGAAGGTTTAACCACTTTTCCAAAGCATCCACATCTATCTGACCTTCAAACACAAGAATATCAAAATTAACTTGTACCTTGAAAGGGGCGATGCTTCCAAAGTGGTCATTTGACGAAGATGTGTCTTCTGCTATCAAAAAATGTCAAAGGATTTGGGAAAAATTCTCCATCATTTCATCCCTCTGTTGCGTGAGGTATTCCTCAAGCAACATATTGATAGGATCTCATGCTACATCATCCCTGTTTTCTTCTGCCATGGGAGGTTGCTTGGGAAGGAAATAGGGGTTTTCCTAAAGAGAAACAAGCTCGAGACCCATATATCTATACACTGACCTCGTTAGGGGAATGCACTAAGAACGAAAAGGAGTAGAATGCTCTGATACCACTGATCCAAATTGTAAAAGGAATGAAATGGAAAATAACATGACAAAACAAAGTAAATGCGATAAAATCAAATAAAGAAAATAATATGGAAAAAAAATAATTTTTTTTATTAAAGGGAAGAATATTTAGAACTACATCATGAATGGAATGATCTCCTTTACAATGGGAGGCCCATATATAGGAGTCATGTATTTTCATTATTTAATTTTTATTTGTTCATGTCTTCTCATTATTTAATTGCTATGTGTTTTGTTTTTCAAATACCACGGTTTACAAAAAAACCATGGGTGAATTTCCATGGGTGAATTCCATGTGTTAAAAAACAAAACTATGAACATGGATTTTCTCCATTTATTTTTATTCTTTTTCCCACCAAATACCATGGGTGTATATTCCCAATGGTAAAAAGAAACAATTACCATGGTGATTTGGTGGAAGAGGTGGATGTCCATCGATTTCCACTTGGATAACTTCCCTTGAATTGTCTTGATTTTTGTAAGTGGATTTTCTAGAGTTTGTAGTGGAAAACGCTAGATATCACCCCATATATACTTACATCCTCTCAAGGGAGGTCTTAGTTGATCTCATATGCCACTAATATTCTCCCATCTGGTCAATCTAAAATTCAAAACTTCATTTTTTTATTATCAATGTTTTAGGGTAAATTTAGGGTTTTGTTTAGCTTACATCTAATTTAAACTATTAAAAATCCTAGACATCTAAGGTTTTCATACATGTTTTGACCTAAAATTCTAGGGTTTTCTTACAAGTTCTTGGCAAAAAATTATTTAATTTCATAAAATTTGCCTTGCTGATTTATATTCTTGCATAATTAGGGCTAGATATCTTGTTTTGGTTGACTATTATATGCCTTGTTTGTTAAAATAATGTAACTACAAAGAGTATTATTATTATTATTGATATATTATTTATAGGATTAATCCCCATTGTGGATTAATCATGTTAGTAATTGTATTAGGACCAAATCCCCTTTTGTGGATTGGTCAACGGACAATTATAATAGGCAGAATAAGAAGTTGTCCCTAACAGTTATTATTGAGACCCAGAAATATAATAAAGGTGGGTTTACCCACCCAGATTAAGAAGTCGGCCTTTCCAGTGAAGAGACACTTCACACATGCCAGAACTTGTATAAATAAAGGAGGCTAGCGCCTCATTTGAACACAACTCACTTGCTCAGTTTGAGAGACAAGTTCTGATCTATTATCGACAAAGGAGAGAGGGAGAAGAGTGGTGCATCTTTTGGAGAGGACTATCTGTATTGGTTTGAGTTATCTCTTGACATTGTATTGGCAATTTATGATAAGGAGTATTGGTTTGAGTTATCTCCTTGACATTGTATTGGCAATTTATGAAAGGAAGTTTTTGTTTGGTTTTCTTCCCTCAGAGGGTTTCCCGTGATAAATGCTGTGTCTCTGTGAATGTGTATTTCTCGCTGATCTTGTTCTTTATGTTGCTCTTATCTATTGAAAATGCAAAGAACTATATTAATGCGTATAAACATTAACATTGTTGATATGGATTTAGGAGAGGAAAAAAACTAATTAATAGAGTGAATACACAATAAAATAGAGTATATGGACACAACACATATATCCAATGAACAATATCTTCTACTGAATAAAATGAAATAGGTTGAAAAACCCAGAATGAAACACTTGCTCCTTCGAACAGTGGTATCTATCTCTCGAGAAGATATACGCTAAGAACACCGCTTCCCCAGCCTTGTAAATATAACCGGGTCGGCTAAGAAAATCCAGTGGAAAACTCATAAATGAATATGTGGATGTAAATGGACCTTTGAGGAAAAGGTCAAATGGAAATGCGGGAATGCACATTTTGAATTTATTGCGTGACTGCCGAGAGGGGATGTGCGTAAAGAGACCAATTTATGGCAAAAGCGAAGGCACCTGGAAATGTGGCTTTAACTTCCACCGAGAGTTAATACTGTATTTGGACTGCACTGGCCTGGATAACCAAAAGTGGCTTGTTGGCCTTGAATTTAATGCCTTGCAAGATGGCAGGTAGATGGCTCCTCAGAAAATAATGAGAGATGGGGGAGGTGAACCACCCATATGAAGAGCCATCATGACTAACCATATGCAAGGGAAATCCCGCCACATGCAACCTCGCAAGAGGACAAGGCGTGGGGAAGAAGTGATTCGAGGGAGGAAGATGCGAGGGGAACCCTCGGCATTACGCAAAGTGAGTGATCGCAGAGAGGAAGCGATTGCAACCTTCGCTCCCGGTCACCGGTAGATGAGAGACGCAAATTTCACAACATCGCGGGTCCTACCGTGGCTAGTGGTAAACTGCTGGGAGTCGCTATCACTACTGCTGGTGTGGAACGAGCACCCCTCTCAAAAGTTGCAATCAATTTCCGTGTTATTTCTGTTAAGTGTTTTACATATTGCATCTGAAATTCATATACCGACATATATGCTTATAGAACTGCGGAAATTCGTGAACGACATGCGATAAGAATGTCCGCGGCAGTGTTTTGATAAGAGTTAATAGATATATGCTTATAAAAGAAAGACCACGCATGGGTTATGTTGATAAATGAATTTAATTATACGAAAGTTGAACCAAGTCAGACTTCAAGCCCATTCTTGGGAAGTTGCTTCCCTTATCCTCCGGAATGCCCGAATAGATCTCTTCATAGAGATTCCTTCCTTGGAAAGGTTTACTAAGAGCTTGGAAAAAGGACTTGAAGGAAGTCTAACAACCTTGAATGAGGAACGCACTCTCTTAAACTCCGGCAGCGCCGGTAGGGATAAGTATCGATCGACAAACAAGATTTCTACCGGAAGACCCATGGTCATTCACGCAACTGCTTAGATTGACTTAATGAAACAAGGCACGTTATATCCCTTGCTCCTTTTTTCCTCTATCTTTGTGGATAGCAAGGAAATCGAGGCCGTAGATCCTGTCCTGTGGAGTATCCGGACCGCTGGTTTTTCCATCCGTAGAGCAAAGGAGAGAGTACACGGCGTGGGACTGATATGAGTCGTTGGATCTTAGCTAGATAGCCCGATATTCGTTGGATCCATTAGGAGGTGCATGAGGGTTAAGCCCCGTGAACAAGGGCGAAAGTCACAAGAGAGGAGTCGGTATCGAGTATTCAGAGTTCAGGGTTTCGAGAAGTCCCGATGACAAAAAGAACTGACACTTCCTGAGTAAAAAATACCGATAGATCTGGGACCGCCCATCGTCGGAAGGACACATGGTGGAGATCAAGAGTCCATCGGTATTTCGATACCGACTGAAGACAAAGTGGTATCGAGTGACACCTGGATATCGGTGGACGGAGGAGAGTCACTGACACCAAGAACCTGAATCAATGAGATTTGATCCTGACCATTCATTGGAGCGATATGTACCGCTAAAGAATACCAACATAGGGGACTTGGGCATTGGAGGTTGGAAGAGGAAGTCTTTCAAATTCACAAGTGGCGAAGGAGAGAGCTCGTTGTGGGTCAGATGACGCCATCGTAATATCGACACCTAATATCGAAGCTATCGGTGGGCCGAGGGAAGCCCGACACTTGAAGTCTCAAAACAACGATATTAGATCAAGGCCATCCATCAGCTGGGGATACCGGTGGAGATCCAGACTATCTGGGGAAGTCCCGATAGAAGGAAAAATCGGTGCATCGGAGTTCGGCATTTCGCGAAGTCTTGAGGACAAGACTTCAGGAAGCCAAAGTCGTGAAACAATGAGAGGTGATTAGGACTGTCCATCTTGAGGAGGACGGGCGTTGATTGGGGCCTCCAGAAAGTTTTGAAAGGAGAATCGCCAATCGGAAATCGCGAAAGTTGGGATATCGGAATCGGACAAGAAGTCCTTTGCAACTTGGAATCGGTTCGAAACCCCGGATCGTGGGGGAAAGTCTGTTGGGGCCTATCGACGTCAGTCGCATTAACAGATCGATATCGGGAATCCCATGGACAAGATGTCCTTGCGGTTCGACATTGCGATGTCCAAACCCCTAATAGGGAGATAGGCTATGGTCACGAGGATGCGTTCACGGACCAAGAATCTAGCTAGAAGGGGGCTAAGGGCCAAAGACGGAGAGTCGGCTCATCGAATTTCGGTAGATTGAGAGGTCAAGAACTCTCGGTATCATAAAAGAAGAAACTCTGAAACCCGAATTTGACTCTGGGAAATGCACGATCATATGCGGAAGGTCGATCTCTCTTGGGAGGGAAACTTTGGAGGCTTCGGAAGCTTCAGGGTTTGCAATGTCAAGAGACTCAACATCCTGGTAGCACCGAATGGAAGTGTGAAAAGATGTCGCGCTAATTCGGCTCATAATCGAACTATAATCACGGAGGTGGAAAGAAAGAGCTAGCTCGGTGGCAAGTCTCCGTGACTGGGACTCGACTCATTGGGAAATCAATGCAAAGTTTGATTTTGAGTAGTGGGTATGTGACAGCGGCGTCGAGCATTGGTTTCAATACTGCCTAATTGGGTCCTCGGTAACGAAGCCAAGATAAGTCTGCTCAAAGCACTCCTACAAAGAGTAACCCCTAACTTAACTCTCTTTTCCGGGATTAAAACTTGGAAACGAGAACCCAACTGTATGTATATGAAAGAGTTATAATTTATGCATAAATTATAAAATGTATTTAACTCTTGACCAATAACCAACGCTTGTCTTTTCAATGCGAAGCTGATGATCAAACCGCAGGAATCTGCATACGAGTATGGTGATTCTACTCAAGAGGTGGGAGAAGGGTTCTACAACCGAAAGACGTAAAGTTCGACAAAAGAAGAGCAATAGGAACCCTCTGACCTATCAGACCGTGGAAGAGTCTCATGGCCGAATTCGTGCCTGCAAGGCCAAGGTAGTCGAAAGGATGATGAAAGAACAAGAAAAGAACCGAATTAATGCAGCTTCTACTGCAGAGCTTATTCGACCTATAGCAACAAATGCAACATGAACCAGAGATGCAAAATCATGGTCGCATCGCGACCACACCGAGAAGCACATCAAGAAAGGTCCACCCTGGAGACAGGGCACAAACACTAGACGATTCCTCTGGAAAGGAAAATATTGACTCGGAGGGATCTTCGAGTATCAGAACTAGTTCTTATTCCCAAAGAAAATAGAAGAAGCAAAAGACTTCAAGAGTCATAAATTTGAGGAATTTTAGAAAGGCCAAACCTCCTTCGATGGTGAGATAAAAGAAGGGAGGGAAGCCAAGGTCGCTACTTCAGACCGAATAAATATTTCTCGTGAGTCCATGAATTTTCGTGAGAATTTGAATAACCCGAAAGTGGCCACTTTCAATCTAAACGAAAAGCTTCCATCTGTGGGAAGACCTTAAGAATATGGCAACCGCTGAGAACCGGCTTGAAACAATTTGAGAAGTACTCCTAAGAAGCAATTTGTCGGAAAGATGGACGAGAAGGCAGCTCTTTACGCAACCCGTAAACCGGACAACTTACCATGGAGGAAATATGTCAACACCCTCAATTTGTTGAGATATGTACCCTACATCAAAGTAGAGAAGGCGAAAGCGCAACACTTCATCAGTGGGTTACCCAAGGAATACCGGAACCGAATTGAATTTGACGATCCAAAGACCTTAGAAGACACTATAAGAAAGGAAACATATTGTCATGAACAATATGGACATCGGGTAGAGTCTCGAGGAGACTGGAAACAAAAGAGTGGTTTGAGATTTCAGAAAAAGGGGAGCAAGTCCTCAGGATTTAAAAACTACAAAAAGAACCCCATAATGAACTTTCCAACCCGGAGTGTACTCCAACAGAACTTTCCATCATCAGACAGGAATAAAACTTCTGGACCTATACCATTGAAGACTGATAACCCAAAGAGAGAACCTCTAAAATGCTGGGGTTGCGAAGAAGAGAATCTCCTAAGAGACTGTCCACACCTACAACAGAACAGTCAGAAAATCTATAACATGCAGGAAGCTACCATAGTCAATGATGTGGCAAGGAGTGTGCCACAGATTTATGCAGCCTTGGATAATAACCAACCTGACCACCTAGCTTCAGTGGTGGAAATATAAGGTATGATTTTTAACCATCTAGTGTCTGTTTTGATTGACCCTGGTTCAAATTTGAGTTATATAGCCCCTAGAGATGTTGATAAGTGTAAACTACAGCCACAAAAGAAAACTAAGCCATGGTTGGTACAGTTAGCCACTGGCACCAAAAGAAAGGT